>OY992512.1:14379826-14506834 GCA_963921215.1 Scoparia ambigualis | reverse complement strand
TCGATACAGTGATAGATAGTGCCTCCGTTAGCCGAACGGTGGATCAGTTTACTTTAACCCAAAGTTCGCATTGGGAATCACTATTTCGACAAAATTTATAAAGTTTATTTGAAAAAAAACATGCATTGCATTTATACGCATCAAGAGAAAACTTTTCAATATGCTGCAAACTTTTTGCTCTAATGAAATGCTAGCGTTTCGACCGTAACAAAAAACGAATGACGTTTTGAATTTAAAAAAGGTGACTAAGCGTTTTTCCCTCATAATTAAAAAAACTTATTAATACCTTTTCTTTTGCTGGCTGAATTCACAATTTGCCCATTAGCTGTAATTGACATACAATGATAATTAAAAATGACAAAAAAAATCAAAATAAATCTTATTTCTTTTTTTGGTACACATTGTACCACTTTTTACCATTTTTCCGTCGTTGTTCGGCGACAGCGATTGCTGGGCACCCTTCCTCTCGGTGTGCAGCAGCGTTCGCGTATCGTCTTTGGGCGAGCGCGGGGCGTTGATCACGGGCGATTGCAAGCGGCATCCTCTCTCGACACCAAAACGTTATTCGTCTCTTTTTTCTCCGGGGTTCGCTTCTCTTTTGTTTTTCTGCGACTTCGCCGCTCTCTTGTTTTATTGTACGCTCGTTTGTGTTTTGTTTATTTCCGACATCTTGTTGTTCTACAATTTCGTTTTTCTTTTGTTTCGGTGTAGATTCGCGGCTGTTTTGTTTTTCGCTCGCACTATGTTTCTCCACCGATGCTTTCGTCTCTTGTTTTTCTTCTACGTTGTTATCCCCTACCACTGTTTTGGGAGCTTGGTTCTTTTCGGGCGTGAAGAATGCGCTGTGGTTGGAGGCGAGGCTGGTGTCCGCTGAGAGCGTGCTGTGAGTGTTATCGCAGGGGGTCGACGCGTCGTGGTGCAGGATCGTGTCCTGATCGGACTCGGTGTCGGAGCGGTCGCTTCTGATGCTCGTCACGTTGGTCAACTGTAAGGGGATGGTGAGATGTTAGGTCAACGATATAGTATAGATTAGTTGTAATTTAACTGTATATTTTTTTACTGTGTGGTGGTAGCTCGTTCTTAAAAGAATACTACCAATCCAATATCTTCTATTGGGTATCGTAAAAGGCGACTAACGGGCTTAAGGCCGCACAGAGAGCTTTGTGGATATTAGCCGTATGTACACATTCTACGCGCACGCTACTACCCAAGTAACACACATAGGCTGAATACTAGATGAATAATGGATTATTGTGTACTTAGCGCTAAATAAAATTACTGAATAAAAGCAGAATAGCCTGCTATTCAGCCACTACACTGCTTAAATGGGCACAAATTATTCAGCTTTAGTTCGCAATTGCTGAGTAATATCATTATAGTAACGTTATAATCGCAGTATAAGGTGTAACAGGTGGTAACAAGGCAAAATACTAGCAAATTAAGGAAACACTAGTTACCCTTTATTTAGACAATTGTCGTCTATGTACGCTTTTATATTTATAGTAATTAAGTTAAAGGTTTACGATTTGTTCCGTAAGAACGTCTATTAATACTTTTAGTGACAGATGATTCATATTTATGACAGTGGGAGAAGATAAGTTTTTAAAATGATTGTATGATATCGGTATTTGTTCCTTTTGTTAATAACTTCATTATTTTACGTGAAAGCTAGTGGGAATTCAAAATTACTGTTAGAGTATACAGTATATAGAGTATATTTCTAAGAAAATTTTCAAGCGCCAGTGCATAAATAAGTTTTTACTACAAATTATACTAAAATAAACACATTTAATCGAAAACATTTCGGGTAAAAATTGATTGATTGTGCATTATTCTAGTCTGTCACCAATAATCACATTAAAAATATTTATTTGTAATTCCTTACTTTACTAAGTTCGTGTTAAATAAATAAAATTTTGTATACCAGTGCAGATATTAAAGGTTATACAGAATATAAAATGGTGGTGAAATTAAAGAGCGATGTGAACCGTTATACTTTAACATTACTGTCGTAGCCCGCGTAATGGGGCACATATGTCTGCTTATTCAAACTTAGCCGTAATAAAGTCTTACATGTGAATCCATATACGGCAATACACTGATTACTGGCTGAATATTCGTTCGAACTAGCATCGATAAAATGTGTGATAAAATACACTTTTAAGGATCCGCATAATATAGACTGATCCATTTTAGGGACTTGTTACGTAAATTAATTGATCCGTGACAAGATTCACGGGGATATACTTATTCAGTCATCACCAGATTCAATCAACTGATGTGAACCTCTATTAAGCAATTAAACGTTATAAAATACTCGAAGTGCTCTTCAAGAGTAATAAGAACGTTCAGATGAACTTGTAAACAGCCGCTATTCAGTCGTAAATAATAGCAGTATAGATACGGATAAACAGGGAAATTTTACACCATTTACTGAATAACACACGAAATGTACTCCTTTATATATCATATATCTGTGTAACAGTACACATGTACTTGTGGCGGCATATTGTAAAGTTTTATTTAGTCGTGTTTATAAACTGTACATATATAAAAATTGTTTTTTATAACCTAATTTGTATAGTTATGTACCATTCATTAACCACTATGGAATTAGGGATGCTTCTTTGAGCCTTCTAATCTCATACTTGAGTAACAGGATTCAGAAGGTCGACATTAACGGTAAAATATCTCCGGGATCAGTGGTTACAATGGGAGTTCCGCAGGGTTCAAATCTAGGTCCATTCTTGTTTTTGGTTTACATTAATGACTTACCTTATTTTGTAAAAGACAGTCATGAGATATTGTTTGCTGATGATACTTCACTTTTATTCAAAGTGAAACGACGACACCCAAATTATGACGATGTGAATAATGCGATCTCAAAGATTGTTCACTGGTTTAGTGTAAATAACTTCATTTAAACGAGGGAAAAACCAAATGTGTAAGATTTGTATTGCCTAATGTTAAGCAAGTAACAACTAGTGTACAAATTAAAGATAGGAATGTGAATCCTGTGGACACCACTGTGTTTCTAGGCATCACGTTAGATGCCAAGCTCCAGTGGGGCCCACATATAGCTAAATTGTCGAATAGACTTAGCTCTGCAGCTTATGCAGTAATGAAGATCCGTCAGTTAACTGACGTTGATACATCTAGATTAGTTTATTTCAGTTACTTTCATAGTGTAATGTCGTACGGCATTTTACTGTGAGGAAATGCTGCCGACATTCAAACTATCTTTGTGCTTCAGAAGAAGGCTATTCGAGCAATCTATAACCTAAAGGCTGGCGACTCTCTCAGAGAGAGATTTAAGAACATAAATATAATGACAGTTGCATCACAATACATTTATGAAAATTTGATTTATGTTCATAAAAATACTGAAATGTTTTTAAAAAACAGTGATATTCACAATGTAAACACTAGAAGTAAGAACAAATTAGCAGTACCTTATACTAGGCTCCATAAAATAAATAATTCTTTTAGTGGTCTGTTTGTAAGATTTTACAACAAAGTACCAAATGATATTCAGAAATTAGATCTTAATAAATTTAAAATCAAAATCAAAGAAAAGCTTTATAAAAAAGCTTTTTATAAAGTGTCAGATTACACAGAAGACAAAACAGCTTGGATCTGAAATGCTCCAAGCACTCCAACAGCTGTTTCTAAATGTCTTTATTTAATTGATACTATTTTGTATTGTAGTTTTGTATTGCAACATTTATTATTTTATAAATTCATATTTTGTATTGACCTGGTAACGACATATTCATTTTTTTTTGTTTGTAAATGTCGTTGCTTTTGTGCGCTGTGGTTTCTTGCGCCCATTCTTTGCCACGTGTCCATGTTTACAGCTTCCTCATTCGATATAGAGAAATTCTAAGCATGCCATATTTTTGTGCATATTATGTGCAATCAAACGTTTCAGTCCTAATTTTTGTGCCACCACAACTTCGTTACTATGAGTTGTTTTATGTGTGTAAGCTGGAGACACGTGTCACCAGCTCGCACACGCCCGTTAAGACAAACCAGTGAGGTTAGGGTTTTGGACTATAGCTAGAAATTTTGTGCATAATTTGTGCACTAGGAACAAAAAAAACTAACCATAACACTCAAATACTGTTGAAACTACGATCATAAAACTGTGTGCGAGCTGGAGACACGGGTCTCCAGCTCGCACAGCTGTATCTTCGTAATTGTTCAAGCTACGGTTATGAATTATACCTCAAAATTTTGTGCAGAATTTGTGCATAAGGCACAAAAATTTTCAAAACTTTAACTCAAAAGGTTTTTGAGCTACGAACCGATAAGTATGTGTAAGCTGGTGACACGTAACACGGGCTAACACATGGTGAATTATTGTAACTGTATAAGATAGCGCTTCGTTTTAAAGATCAAATAATACGTTATAATTTGTGCACACACGAGGCAAAATTTCAAATCTCTGGGCCTCTTACTTTATAAATTACAAGCCAAAAACTGTTTTCCCGCCAAAAAATTCAAAATAATGGCTGGGAAGCGGCTAAACGCGCGCCGACCGCGCCGTTGCCGTTCCGTGCGCTACACTATTGCAATCGAGTTTGAACTTGAGAGCTAGCTTAATTTAGTGTCATTTTAATTTGCGCTCTCGATCGTTTCGTTTCTATACCGAGAATTTTAGACTAGGAGACTGCTGATATAGGAAATTGGTTAATTTAAAATAAAAGCAGTCTATTTTATTTATGAATGTTCATAAAATATCGCTATGCTTAGTTTTAAGTATTTACAATAACCTCATTAATATGATAAGTAGTGATAAAATTAGTCTGCCTGTATGTTTTTATTACCACGTTTTTATTAGGTAGCTTTCTCGTTTATTTGTTTATTTATTTGTCGACAAATGCAAACGATTTTATACTAGCTTCCCGATGAGCTAGACTTGCAACTTTGAACATAGGTCAGAACAGGATGACAATGCAATATTATGGTGTCATTGAGCTGATCTGATGATTCAGCCGGAAGAAGGCCACAGGATCTCTGTAAGAAAACCATGAAACCCTATTCAGTCTCATTTGATTAGTTTTGATGAGCACTCTGACAGGAGACGACTAGACGAGGTCCATGGTCTGATGATGAACCCGAAGGAAGGCCACAGGAACTCAGTATTGAAACCATGCAACCCCATCAAGTTTGGGCTCGTTTGATTCATCTTGACGAATACTCTGTTAGAAAAAAGGGTCCAGGGTCTGATGATGGAGCCAGAAGAAGGCCACAGGAACTCGGTATTGAAACCATGCAACCCCATCGAGTTTGGGCTCGTTTGAATCGTCTTGACGAGTACTCTGTTGGGAAATAGTGTTTAGGGTTTGATGATGAAGCCGGAAAAAGCCCACAGGAACTCTATAATAAAGCCATGCTACCCCAACGAGTTCGGGGTCGTTTGAATCGCCTTGACGAGTACTTTATCGAGAAATAGTGTTCAGGGTCTGATGATGGAGCCGGAAAAAGGACACTGGAACTTTATAATAATACCACACAACCCCATCGAGTTTGCGCTCGTTTGATTCGTCTTGACAACTACTCCCATAGGAGATGAAGAATTTTTAGTTATGGCACGTTAACTAAAAAACAGTTACTACGCTACGATAACTAAACCATCAACCATTCTGACAAGGGGTCGGTCAGCCATCAACACATAGAAGAATTGGTAACTTGCAAACTTTTTAACTTGTAAATAGAAAAAGTAAGAATTACTTACTACTGGTAAAATAAAAATTTGAAATAGCGTTATTAAAAGTAATAAAAGTATCTTTTTTTTCGTTATCTGTGGATTGGGTTTGAAATAGGTACATATAAAATTTAACATCTACCTACTTACTAGCATTTGAAAATAACTTTAGGTACTTACTCATAAGATAACAAAGGTACGCCTACTATTGAATCTAGGTGATCTATTGCGGATGGACAACATCTACATAAAGAAGCCATAACTGGAGGTTAGTATAGGTAAGCAGCAGAACGATTAGATAGAACACAATTAAATTAATTTTTATTATAGTTCTTTTTCTATAGAATTTACAATAATGACGAAAAAAGCCGGCGCACAGGAAGATGCGCGTCATAAAATGCCCGCTTGCAAAGTGTTAAACTATAGCTACATAAATTTAATATCGGTGATAACAGTATCGACCATATCTACGGACTATTAAAAATTCATGCAATATCGTGTATTTTTCCAATATATAGTTTCAGAACGCATCGAACGTTTATAACAATTTTATTTTATTAAACTTTTACAAGCACATTTGTTTGTTAAAAACTACAGATTAATGATAACTCAATAAATATCAGGGATACGGTACAATATTCTTGAATTCGATCACGTACAATATAGTGATCTCAACGCACACCGCATTCCTGACGCAATATAGTGTTTTCCAAAATAGGTATAGTTTCAGAACGCATCGATATCGGATTTGACGATATTGATGCAATAAATACGTTTCAGTAACCTTATACGATTTGTATCGCTTACTCCTAATTTTATCGGAAAAAATGGAAGAGGTGATTGGGCTTTATTACATGTCGGCAAATAATTACTATTTATTGCATCTTTATTATTTTTATTAATTATTAATTCGTAATATTGTATTACTTTTAATACTTTATCGTTACTCCAATCCATAATTATCGAAACAGAATAATATCGATAGTCGTATTTGCAACACGTTCACACCTCTAGTTGTCTAGCAGTCAACTAAAGTGTGCGAAGGAAATGTGGCCGCACGAACATTATCGCGACAAAATCCTTGATGTGCGGCATTTTACCAACAGCGCGGCGCGTCGCCATGATACAACGCGCTAACGCGAAGTGTTTGGCCAGACGTGTCGCGAAAACGCAAATCTTCGCGCTAGCGCGATAATGTGGCCCTAGCATTACATTGGGATGCCCCAGCAGACTAATCGTAAAGTCATCGATCACCATAGAGTACATTTATTTTTATTTATTTATTTACATTTAACCATGGGAAGTAATACAATCTAATATTAAAATAAATTACTTTCAATGGTTAAAATTTATTCTGTGACGGTCGATAGCGATTAGTTTGCTGGAAAGCATCCGTTCTTTATCGAATTAGGCTCAAGTATTCAACCATTTTGTCGTTCTGCACTCCTCCATAATGTTTATCATTATGCCAAATCTAATTATTTAATTGTCTCAACAACAAAAAATAACTAAGACATTCGTGTGTGAGATATCTAAAATAAAAAGTAGGGTAGGTTATTAGGTACCTGCCTATTGTAAAACTAAATTAGTCGCGTCGCGCATCGCTTTAACAGACGGCTCCTAGTCTAAAAGTGGCAATAGTGTAGCGCACGGAACGGCAACGGCGCGCTTAGCCGCTTCCGAGCCATTATTTTGAATTTTTTGGCGGGAAAACAGTTTTTGGCTTATAATTTATAAAGTAAGAGGCCCAGAGATTTTAAATTTTGCCTCGTGTGTGCACAAATTATAACGTATTATTTGATCTTTAAAACGAAGCGCTATCTTATACAGTTACAATAATTCACCATGTGTTAGCCCGTATTACGTGTCACCAGCTTACACATACTTATCGGTTCGTAGCTCAAAAACCTTTTGAGTTAAAGTTTTAAAATTTTTTGTGCCTTATGCACAAATTCTGCACAAAATTTTGAGGTATAATTCATAACCGTAGCTTGAACAATTACGAAGATACAGCTGTGCGAGCTGGAGACCCGTGTCTCCAGCTCGCACACAGTTTTATGATCGTAGTTTCAACAGTATTTGAGTGTTATGGTTAGTTTTTTTTGTTCCTAGTGCACAAATTATGCACAAAATTTCTAGCTATAGTCCAAAACCCTAACCTCACTGGTTTGTGTTAACGGGCGTGTGCGAGCTGGTGACACGTGTCTCCAGCTTACACACATAAAACAACTCATAGTAACGAAGTTGTGGTGGCACAAAAATTAGGACTGAAACGTTTGATTGCACATAATATGCACAAAAATATGGCATGCTTAGAATTTCTCTATGTCGAATGAGGAAGCTGTAGACATGGACACCTTTGCCACAGTTAAAAAATTATGTCCTGAATGGATGGTAGGTTAAAAAAGATTTGGACGATTCAAAGTACTTATTGAATGAGTTTATTGAATAAATATATTTTGACTTGACTTGACTTGATTCCCATAATCATCATTCGCCTTTCTTATTTCTTAGACATCAAAACTCATTAGTGTATATTCATACTCTTTGCACGTCACACATTATCTTCATATTACTTTTTATGAATATATTTCTGACGGATGTTTATATTCTTCTTGTCATTGTGAAAATTATATGGATTGGAAGAAATCTAACAAATTGCTTTATTTTATTAGTATAACTGATCAATACTAAGTTAGTAGGTATTAAATCGTACTACAGTGGTGACCCCGTACTACAGTATGGTGACCCCGTACTTACACGATAACTGAAAATGGAGAAAGAAAGTTCCGTAAAGGCCGGTGGCGAAACTGCAGAGACATGTCGGGTTGGTATCAAAGTTCCCCCGTTCTACGCAGAGAAGCCATCGCTGTGGTTCTCTTAACTAGAAGCTCAATTTGTCTTATCCAATATATCCATTGACGCTACCAAGTTTTATTACGCTATAGGCAACCTGGAACCGCAGTATGCAAGTGAAGTGGAGGATATAATATGCAACCCGCCTCCCACAGATAAGTACGGTAAGCTAAAAGCTGAACTTATTAAACGGTTGTCGGCCTCGCGGGAAAAGAAAGTTAGGCAGTTGTTAATGCATGAAGAGCTGGGGGACCGAAAACCGTCCCAGTTCTTCCGGCACCTCCTGAACCTGGCCGGTCCAGGCGTCCCTGACGACTTTTTACGTATGATCTGGACCAGCCGACTTCCAAGCAGCACGCAAAGCATTATCGCGTCCCAGTCCAAGGCAAATTTGGAGGAGTTGGCGGAGTTGGCGGATCGCATTCACGACGTAGTCAGTCCACAGGTGGCATCTACATCAGCCTCTCCTCAACAAGCACATGGCAGTTCCAGCGAACCAGCAGTATCTTTCCAAATCGCTGCACTGACGTAACAGGTGGAAGCATTAACGGCGACAGTTAATAGACTCTCAAGATCCCGAGATAGACCGTCTAGCTTCCATCGCAATCGTTCCAGCTCTACAAGATCGCAATCCAACTACCGTCGCCAACCCCAATGCTGGTATCATACCAAGTTTGGGAGCAAAGCCCGAAGGTGCGTCAAGCCCTGTGACTATGAAACGGCGGGAAACGAACAAGGCGGTCGGTGATGGCGGCCAGCGATTGCTTAACTTCCGGTCGCCTATTTGTCACGGATCGAGGTTCAAAAGTCCAATTTTTAGTCGATACAGGGAGCGACTTATGTGTTTTCCCCCGATCCGCAACGCAATCAAGCCGAGAAAAAACAAACTTTGAATTGTGCGCGGCTAACGGTACTCCGATTCATACCTACGGTTATGCACATTTAATTTTAAACTTGGGGTTGCGCCGTGACTTCGCTTGGCGATTTATTATAGCCGACGTTACTAAGGCGATAATAGGCGTCGATTTTTTAAGTCATTTCAAATTGATTGTCGATTGCAGGAACCAGCGTCTAATTGATAATAGTACTACGCTTACCGCCCCAGCTTCACCTGCCAGGTCGTGTGATATTGTTTCTTCAGTAAAGGTGATTTTTGGTGAGTCAGTTTACAACGATACACTTAGGGAATACCCTGACATTACTCGCCCTTCTGGCATTCACCGCTCCTACACATAACACTACACATCACATACGCACCACACCAGGACCTTCGGTTTATTGCAAACCTCGACGGTTGGCACCGGACATTTTAAAATTGGCTAAGGAAGAGTTTGCATCTATGTTGAAAATAGGTACTGCAAGACCATCAGAGTCTCCATGGTCGTCACCACTACACCTTGCACCTAAAAAGGACAATGGTTGGCGCCCGTGTGGAGATTACAGGTTTCTCAATTCCCGAACGATTCCTGATAGATATCCAATTCGCCACGTGCATGACTTGGCACATAACATTTCTGGCTGCGAGGTTTTCTCTACAATTGACCTTGTTAAGGCTTATAATCAGATCCCGGTAAATCCTGAGGATATTCCCAAGACGGCGATCACAACACCCTTTGGCTTATACGAATTCCCGTTCATGACGTTCGGACTTCGTAACGCAGGCCAAACTTTTCAAAGATTCGTCGATTCTATGGTGAGGGACCTCGATTTCTGCTATGTTTTTTTAGATGATTTTCTGATATTTTCTAGAGACGAGATCAGCCATAGGGAGCATCTCCGCCAATTATTCGCCAGACTCAGCCAATATGGGATGGTTATCAATACTTCTAAGTGTGTATTTGGCGCATCCGAGGTAACTTTCTTAGGTTACCGCATTTCATCTGAAGGCACCAAACCTCTGCCTGCGAAGGTCGAGGCTATTAACGACTTCCCAACACCTAAGACGATCAAAGAGCTACGTCGATTCCTAGGCATGCTTAATTTTTACCTGAGATTTATTCCGAACGCTGCCCAATATCAGAAACCTTTAAACGCGTTACTGACTGGTTCTGTGAAAGGTAACTATCCAGTTAATTTCACAGCTCTAGAGCACGAGGCCTTTGCCAGTTGTAAAAAAAGCCTTTGCCAGTCAACCTTATTAGCACATCCCAACTACAACGCAAAGCTTGCTTTGGTTACCGACGCTTCGGACAAGGGTATAGGTGCAGTGGTGCAGCAGCTGACGGACAACTCATGGCAACCACTGGCATTCTTTTCTAGAAAACTTATTCTATCGCAGCAGAAGTACTCTCCATACGATAGGGAACTTCTAGCAATATACGAAGCCATAAAGTACTTCCGGCATATGGTCGAAGCGAGGGATTTTACAGTGTACACGGATCACAAACCGATTTGTTTCGCTTATAACACTCGTAAAGAAAATTGCTCACCGAGACAGTTTCGGCATTTAGATTTTATCGCGCAGTTTACCACTGACGTCCGTCACATTTCGGGCAAGGACAATGTAGTCGCTGACACCTTATCACGGATCGAGGAGATTGTTCAACCGGTAAATCTAATTAGTTTAGCACAGTCTCAGACTTCCGATTCCGAACTGCAAGATCTTTTGCACAGCGGTACGTCATTACAACTCGTCAAGGTGAAACTGCCGGGTACCAACGCCGAACTGTACTGCGACGAGAGTAGCAATACCCCCAGGCCATATGTCACTAAAGGCATGAGACGTCAGGTCTTTGAAAGCCTGCACTCCTTCAGTCACCCTGGTATCAACTCCACAGCGAAGCTCGTGACAGGACGCTTCGTGTGGCCAGGCATAAGGAAGGACTGCAGAGAGTGGGCTAGATCTTGTCTCCATTGCCAACGCTCGAAAGTTACTCGACATGTAACTTCCCCATTAGGGTCATTTAAGGTACCCCGCGCAAGATTTACTTTTGTGCATATCGACCTCATTGGTCCACTTTTTCGCTATTGTCTCACAGCTGTCGACCACTTCACAAGATGGCCTGAGGCAATACCATTGGTAGATATCACTGCTGAGACGGTAGCGAAGGCATTGTTACAGGGATGAATATCTCGTTTTGGGTGTCCTTTAGATATCGTCACGGATAGAGGGATGCAATTTGAATCCACCTTATTTAACTGTCTTGCTAAAATGATAGGTTTCCAGCGTAGGCGCACAACGGCCAACCATCCTGCTTGCAACGGTCTTGTGGAGAGATTCCATCGTCAGTTAAAAGCCGCTATTACCTGTCACAATTCTAGCAACTGGGTCGAATCACTCCCACTCGTTTTGTTAGGTATCAGAAGTGCATACAAAGACGACCTGCAAGCCACGACTGCAGAACTGGTTTATGGTGAGACTCTGCGATTGCCCGGTAAATTTTTTGACACACACTCCGATGTTACCACAGATATGACAGATTACATAGCCCGGATAAGGAAATTCGCAAAGGACCTTCAACCATTGCCCGCTGCACGCCATGGTAACAAGCGTACAATCTTTGTTTTCAAGGACCTCGCCACAACTAGTCATGTCTTTTTACGCGACGATAGAGTTTCAGGTTCCTTGAAACCAGCCTATACTGGACCTTTCCTAGTCTTAAAAAGATGTGAAAAAGTCTTCGTTCTTCTGGTTAACAACAAACATGTTACAGTATCCATAGACCGTATCAAACTAGCCTACATACTGCATGTCACAAACGCTTACTCAGACACACACGTTAACCATGACAAAACGCACTTACAATCACAAACAAACATAACCAATTCACACAACTTCTCATCCACCACAAAGTCACCTACGGATAGAGATAATATCAAAACTACCAGATCCGGGCGTTCAGTACACTTTCCCGACTATTATCGCCCGTAACGACGGTCTCTGGAAGGGGTTGATGTGGCGGCATATTATAAAGTTTTATTTAGTCGTGTTTATAAACTGTACATATATAAAGATTTTTTTTTATAACCTAATTTGTATAGTTATGTACCATTCCCATAATCATCATTCGCCTTTCTTATTTCTTAGACATCAAAACTCATTAGTGTATATTCATACTCTTTGCACGTGACACATTATCTTCATATTACTTTTTATGAATATATTTCTGACGGATGTTTTTATTCTTCTTGTCATTGTGAAAATTATATGGATTGGAAGAAATCTAACAAATTGCTTTATTTTATTAGTATAGCTGATCAATACTAAGTTAGTAGGTATTAAATCGTACTACATACTCCCTTTAGAAGGCAGCGTTTAGAGGTACACATTTACTCTATTATACAGCATTTGACATATTTGCCACTACTTAATTGCCCTTATTCAGTAAGTAGGATTGAAAATTTAAAACGGCTGAATATAAGCGTAGGTTATATACCAAATAAACGCATGTTGTTGTTTAAGGGTGAACAATATCTACCATTATTTAGTTCTTATTCAGAATATAGCTCCTTGTGTACTAATATTCAGCTTATGGATCACCAGTGAATTATAATAACGGTTTTAATACTCTGTAAGCAACATTTATGACCACAAGTGATTAAATATACAGCTTTCTGTGTTACTTGGGTACGCGCGGTCGGGAAGGAAAGCAAGCGAATATCGCTGAAAAACTGTCGACCGGGAACATCCTAAACTGTCAAATTTCTCCAATGAATATTGATCCTTAGAACCAAACAATAAAGTTCAAAATTGATTGTAGAATTTGAGAGTTTTGGGTACGATGATCTGACGCCGTGTGTACTTAGCTTTGCTAGTTTGCTTATTTAAAACTTTGTGGGATATCAGCCGCGTATATTATGTGATAAGTAGGGTTGCCACCTTTTTTTAGAAAAGTATTTTTTTCTTTTTGTTAGAACAAAAATAAAGTACATAGCATAAAAAAGAGTATTCATTTATTTGTCCTTAAAAACGCATTTTTTGTTGCTCTTTGCGACATTTAACAAATATTTGTCTTTTACTTAAATAGAGTATTTTAGCGTACTTTATTGGTGTCGTAGATTATAAAGTACGCCTACATGAAAAAGAGGACAATACTCTATTTTAGAGTACGGGTGGCAACCCTAGACAGATACGTACCGTGAAGCTGGAATCGTCGTCGGAGCCGGCGTCGAGGTCGTGCATCATCTTCTCGATGAGCCGGTCCATGGTGCTCTCGGCGCCCACCGGCGACTGCCGCCGCTTGCTGCGCTTCACCACCTGCCGGCAACACAATATTGTGTAAGGGATGATTTATATTAGAGCGGGCCGTGCACGGGACACGGATCATGCACGGTGTAATATGAACTGTTTCATACAAAATGTATGCAACGTCTAAAATCAGTGGCACGCTCCGTGCACGGCCCGCTCTAATATTTATTTTTATTTTTTTATTTATTTATTATTTTGGCAACAAACAGTCATTTATACAGTGTAGTGCTTATTAACTATTTTACTTAGACCCGATTTCACCAATATCAAAATTACACGAGAATAGCTACCCGAGTATAAATTTACTACCTAGATTTATCATACGTATAACTTGTATTTCATTTCACCAAGAATAAGTTACTCTCGCATAGTTACTCTGTGCTATTGAACGAACATAAGCGGATCGAACGAATGAGCGTATTAACCACCAAAGTATAATTTATTTTCTTTTCTGGCGTAACATTGTTTGTTTGACGTAACGTTTCTGACGATGACACCAAAAAAAATGTTGTTGTTGTTAATCTTATAGGTAATTTGTTCTTTCCTTAAACCACCTCGGGCGTGGGCCTAAATTAATCTTCATCACTGCTATCAGATTCGCCAATCAACAATCTCAAACGACGCGGCATTTTTTATTTACAATATTAATTTGAAGGCTGTTTTAAATGACATTAGTGACATTATTATCTTAAGAATACGGGCTAACACGGCCAAAATTGGCGGTATAAGAATTTACTCTAGTGTAGTGACTTTATCATTAGGTTAAGCGTTGGTGAAACGTAAAGTTCATTTACACGCGTGTAAATAAGGATTTATTCTTAGAATAAGATTTATACTACTTTGGTGAAATCCACCCTTAGTAGTTTAGACCTATAGTGCCAAAATGAAGTGAAAACAACGACGCAAAATTAATATAAATCATTCCTAACTCAACACGTGGACTTCTTGGCGGGAAAATGAAGCGTCATCATTCATGTCTGTGATTTGGTCTTATTTTCCAAATTTGTGTTTTGTCGAATATTAATGTGAAATAATGGTAAATTATTAACCGTTTACGGTTCGTGAACGTGCATGAGTGTTGGCAAATAAAACAAAACAGTGCAACATCACTTTTGAAATTCTCTCACGAAGGCCGTGTAAAGGCTCAGTTAATTCCCACATCTTTACTGTGGCTCAAGGGTTTTGGGGGGAATAGCATTTAGCATTGAACGTTCATGTTATCATCACTCATTATTATCTACTTTAAGCATTACTACGACTCTCTATTATTACAACTGAAGGACTTGCATCCATGGACATGAAATACATATGAAAAAAATAACTCAACACTTCATGTCAACACAGCCGGTGACGTCACACAATCGCGCAGCCCATTTATTCCTTTGCCAATATTGTTAATTATGTCTCACTTGGTCACTACCGGTTCTAATACACTTTTTACGATCGCCTCGCGTTCCCCTGTTGCTACTACAAATTATTTGTAAAAGTCTTGTATTCATACATCTAATTAGTAAAGTCTCGTGTCCAGCACGCTTCCGCTGCGCTATATTTATTTTTTCATTTTTATTACTTTCACGAAATTTTATTTGATTTTCTATAAAAAAATCAAAGATGTTTTGATACATCCATTCGATCACATTTCTTACTAGATGCACAATCGACACTCTCAAAACGTCTAAACAAAAAGAGTACCTAAGCGATATATTTAACTAATTTTGTTGTGTGTTCCTCTGTGGCCGGACCACAGTTTAGTACTCAGATGCTATAGTTCGAAATAATACCTACTTAAAGTCTACTTTCATCGGAACATATATATATTTTTAGTACCTCAACAGATAACTTTTTTAATTAACAATTTATGTGGTCCGGCCGCGAAGCTGTGCTCTCTGGCCGCGCCACCTCAAATTAAATAAAGTATAATGAACTATTAAGAAATCAATATCCCGAAAAAATCTACCTAAAGAGTACCTTGCAAACGACAACTATGGTCCAATAAACCCCTTTAGTTAAGAGGGTTTACGCATTTCGGTTTCCCATACAATTTTCCAAGTCGAAATTTTTAAAGACCAATTAGCCAATTTTAATGAAACTTTGCATGCTACAGTCAAATACAAGGATCTAAATAGTTTGTTGAAAACATTTTTAAAAAGGGTTTATTTGGCTGAGTTATTGCGATTTAAAGTCCACTATAGAAAGTTTAAAATCGCAATAACTCAGTTAAAAAAAACGTTTTTAAGAAATGTTTTCAACACTTCAGCATGCCGAGTTTCAACAAAATTGGCTTAATGGTTTTTAAAAATTTCTACTTGGAAATTTGTATGGGAAACCGAAATGCGTTAACCCTCTTAAGGAGTTATTGGTCGCAGGGTGTGGTCCGGCTGGAAGTATACTCTGCAGCAAGTCAATTTCCCAATATTTAATATTAACTATCCATAAATCCATTCAAATAATAGTACCATTTCTCTACTCTTTGTTGATACTTTTTTCTCTCAAGAAACTATTTATTTTGATTAATTAACCTTTAAAGTATGTGACGCGGCTAGGGAGGATTACTTTCAGCAAATTTAACGAAATTTTTTTTGACAACCAAAACTGCATAAAAAGTACTTTATAAAAAGACCTGGACTTCATCTATAAACTTTTATTTTTATTAACAATAATGATTTTGAAAAAGGTTTAGAGGTAATAAAAAGGTAGGTAAGTACGTAAGCAAAAAACAGCAAGTGCACTTTCGCCTCACCATCGCCTCTCACTTAAGACTGGTCTATTTCCTAAGTCGTGGAAGCTGGCTAATGTGCAGCCTGTGCCCAAAAAAGGTAGCCGTGCTGATCCATCCAACTATAGGCCGATTTCGGTCACGTCCAAGTCCATACACTGCAAGATTGTGGAACATGTACTGAACTCTCGACTGCTGGCATACCTTGAGACCGATGGTCTCCTCAGCGATCGGTCGACTGGAGATCTTCTCGTGTATGCATCTGCATCTGGATCATTGACTTCCTCGGGAAAAAGTCAATACGAGTCCTGGTGGACGGTCAATCCTACGACCTAATGGAAATTGATGCATGAGTTCCACAAGGTTCAGTCTTATCTGCGACACTGTTTCTCCTGCATATCAACGACCTGCTGGTCCCGGGTACCATTGGGTATGCAGATGATACCACTATAACTAGCAGATATCTATCGAAGGCCACCAAAGATAAAATTCAGTCTTGTCGAGAGTCCCTGGTTAACGGGTTAAGCGCGGCGCTAGAAATTCTCTTTTTTGAGCACTCCGCAGGGGGATTCTGGCATTCAACCTGTTAAGCAAACGAATCTGGCACTTCAGGCTGTCTCTGACTGGGGCAGTGCCAATCTTGTCAGTTTCAATATCGCCAAAACTCAGGCGTGTGTATTTACCGCCAAACGGAGTCCCTTCTAACTGACTGCGACTTTCCAAGATGTATCGTTACCGGTGACCGAAAATCTGCAGCTGCCTAGCCTGAATATGTGGTCCAATCTAAACTTTGGTGAGTATATCGAGTCCATCGCAAAATGTGCTGCAAAAAAATTAGGCGTCCTCTCAAGGGCTAAGTGGTACTTGTCGCTAGATCAACTACTTTTGCTCTATAAAGCGCAGATCCGAGCGTGCATGGAGTACTGCTGTCACTTTTGGGATGGTTTTGCTAAGTACATGTCCTCGATCGAAAACTGGAGGCTAGGATGCTCATCGGAGCCTCGAAACTAGCTACGACTGAACTTCAGAGCCTCAGTCATCGGCGTAAAGTTGCTAATTTATCGGTGTTTTACATAATACACTTTGGAGAGTGTGCGATGAAACTACACGATCTTGTTCCTCCAGCCCCATGCCACCATCGGTACACCAGACGCAGGCTTGCCTACTACCCCTACATAGTTGACATACCACCAGTCCGTACCAAGCGTTTTGCTAGTTCGTTTCTTATGCGAACCACCAAAGAATGGAACGCACTGCCTGCTCATGTTCCCGATCACTACAACCTTGGTCTTTTCAACGCAAGAGTGAATAGGCATCTCCTGGGTAAGCATGCAACACCCTAGACTACATCCTGCTCACCAAGCAGGTTGGTGGTCAAATGCTTGCCGTGTCATTTAAAATATACACCGTGATTTTTCATTGGTTTTGGAGCCGAAACCTTGTTCATGTTTATCACCAGTAGAAGCTATTTAGCTTGTAAAACTAAAAATATGAGCATAAAAAATTCATTAAAAAATGTAAGAACCCTTAGTACCGGCGATCTTATCAAAGTCGATGACCGAGGCGCCTCAAACGCTCCGCCTACCCCCCGCTCCGCCGCTGTGTAGGCGGCCGGCCGGGAAAGTCAATAGGGGTCACGGGGTACGAGTAGATAAAGGAGAACGTTACTACGTACGTGTTTTCGACAAAAAAGTCACTTTTACCACTTTTTTTTCATTGCTCGTAAAGCGATTATTATTTCATAAGGTCACGGTGTACGAGTAGATAAAGGAGAACGTTACTACGTACGTGGCTCAAAATCACCAAGGTGCAGAATTGAATTTGCTAGCAAATTAATGTCTTAAATCTTAACTTTATTAAGAAAAGAAAATTAATTAAATACTACAACTAACCAGTTTTGTGTGTACATTAAATAATACAATTTACTAAAGAAGTACATTATAAAGTAAATCAATATAAATGCAGTAAAAGTCATTTTGGGAACGCGTCCTAATGTCCAATCCATCAACAACAAGTTCAAAATATTAATGAAATATTTGAGGTATATAACTCAGTCATTTCATTACTTAATATACCGTATTTTTAAGCGGAAAAATCATTCTTTAAAAAAAAACTTCAAAGAAGAGATGCAAAAATGAGCCGGAATAGTTGGTCATTTCCGGGAACATTACAATTATCAATAAAATACGCATAAATTAGCATTTTTTTTAGAAAAAACGTAGTTTAATACATTACAGAACTTTAATTCTGTTCATGTAGCGTTAATTCCATTATAAGAGCTCTGAATAATTAGAAATTTCTTAAATTTTATGCATGATAATAGCAACTTTTTTTTATTTTTTGACGTTTTTTGCTTGTAAAAAATTTATTATTTTTAATATTGTTTATATATTATGGATATATAATATACCCATGTTATTAAACAATCCTTCAGTTATGTAATTTGTTTTGTTTTTGTTCATGTTATCAAACTTAGAAAAACGTACCCGAATTGATGATTTTCTGTAAGACATTCACTAAAAAGCAATATTCCAAAAAAAGTATAGAATTCTGTGCGCTGCCCTGTCAAAGTTTAATATTTTACAACTTTTGGAACAGGTTAAACCAAGAGTCGTCATTATAACTTGAACATTTTTTTGCCATAAAACCAATCTTGAAATTTGCAACCTTGGTGATTTTGAGCCACGTATTCTCGACAAAAAGTCACTTTTACAACTTTTTTTTCTTTGCTCGTAATGCGATTATTATTTCATAAATAGGTACAACACTAAAGTTCATAGGGGTCACGGTGTACGAGTAGATAAAGGAGAACGTTACTACGTACGTGTTCTCGACAAAAAGTCACTTTTACAAATTTTTTTTCTTTGCTCGTAAAGCGATTATTATTTCATAAATAGGTACAACACTTTTTTGTATTATAACGTTTTCGGCTCCAAAACCAATGAAAAATATCGGTGTATACATATATATATTAGGTTAGGGAAAAAGTCTTTTCGCATATAGTATTTATGGTCTTGGTAATAAAATCTTTTTTGCTTTACTATTTGTATCTGGCAGGTTCTGGTATCATAGGAAGATAATTTTAATTTCAAATTAGGAAAATGTGTGATTTTCATTTGTTTCTCTTACTGCCAAGATGAGATGAGATAAAAATTTAAAAAATTACTAAGGTAAATATGCAACTCAAGCCGCGAACAAAAATTGCGATGTTTATGTAGTGCAGTGTCTGTGAGAGTAGCACAAAGGACATCAGGCACATTTGACCCAAAAATGTATAAACTTATCTCTATTATCTATATGCACTATGTGTAATAACAATAAAAATATAAAAGTTAGATTTCTCTAACTTCAGAACTATTTCTCCGAGAAATCCAATCCAGCCAACTTCTTTCTAATTTCTTTTAAATTCATGGTCTTCCTTTTATTTGTGACACTATATTATTTAGCAAAAAATAATCCTTATCATGAAGCCTTTCGATCGGTATTATCATACCGAAGCTACAGAATGATTATTTTTCTCATGTAACGGGTTCGATTCCCGGTTCAACCATGTAATTATTTAAATATCTATGAATGCAGTTTAAATTGTTTTTTAAATTCAAATAATGTCTTCTTTCAGTAAAATGTTCCATCTACAATATTCAAGGTACTTTCCCTCCATGTGGCATATCCGTGGGACGCCCTGTATACCTAAATCAGTATCAACTTTATTTTGAAACTCCTTTATTTGGCTGAAATTAAATCATTACAAAACAAAGCTACGACTATGAAACGGTCATTTTGTGGCCGCCATCAATGATGTTACAATAAAAAGAGGTAGATGCGTTACATGTGCCAAAAACTGGCAACAGAAAACTGTGCTAATTGGCTTACCTTAGCGTAGTCTCAGGAAAGCGTTGACAGCGGTGTGTGCTTGACAGTGTCAGTTTGCGTATATTCGTTTCCTTAAATTAGTCTAAAAATGCCGTCCTGTGTAATACGCACTGTAGAAACAACACAATTAAGACTAATAAAATTCATGTGATGTTATAACATTGTAACGCTTTGGTCCATTATTGACATCACATTAGTACTGACATAACCTATCTACCTCTTTTTATTCTAATATCATTGGCCGCCATCACAATTTTTTTGCGTAGGAACAAGGCGCATTGCATCAGATGACAAAGACATTAAAAGAAGTTAGCTGGATTGGATTTCTCGGAGAAATAGTTCTGAAGTTAGAGAAATCTAACTTTTAGATTTTTATTGTTATTAAAGCATAGGCAAATACTTGAAAATGGGTATCACTTTTTCAAGTACATTTTCAACAACATTTTCGATCTGTCAGCCAGCCTTTCGGCTGTCACTGACATTGTCAATCACTGTCAACTGAAGCGTTTGGTTACAACCACATGATTAAATGAACAGAACAGAATTCCACACGCTCCATCCGTATCGTGTTTGATATTTAAGATCTTTGTGTACAACAAGAAAGCATAATAAATTATTTTAATTTGAATCGGTACTTTTAGTTATTTTTTTCGAGACATTATGTTCATTTAGCACATAACGAAACGTTTCGTTTGAGTTACAAGTGTTGCTATACTAGTGTCAGTGTTACCAAAGAAATATATTTCAAACTTGAATATCTCTACTAATAAAAATCTTTATTAAACTCTGAATAGTTTCCGCGATGCACTATTTACATACCTACATTGTGGTACAAACAGAAATGCTATACATTTTTGGGTCTATTGTCAAAGGAATTTGCCTGATGTCCTTTGGTTTAAACGTTTTCAATCCGGAAATTTTTATGTCAAAGATGCACGTCGCTCTGGTCGCCCTATTACGGATAAAATGAATGTCATTTTTGAAAAAGTGGAGCAAGATCGGCATATCATTAGTTACGACTTAGCTGCAGAACTGGGAATTAACCACAAAACAGTTTTGGCGCATTTGAAAAAACTGGGTACACAAAAAAGCTCGATATTTGGGTACCTCACGAGCTCACTGAAAGAAACCTAATGAACCGTGTACTCATTTGTGATTCTTTATTACAAAGTAATGAAACCGAACCATTTTTAAAGAAGCTGATAACTGATGATGAAAAGTGGATCACGTACGAAAAAGGTCGTGGTCAAAGGCCGGTCAGGCTTCACAGACTGTGGCGAAACCCGGATTGACTCACTAAAAGGTGATGCTGTGTGTGTGGTGGGATTGGAAGGGCATTATTCATTATGAGCTGTTACCACCAGGCATGATCATCGATTCTGAACTCTACTGCGAACAACTGATGAGATTAAAGCAAGAAGTTGAGGGAAAGCGGCCGGAATTAATCAACAGAAGGGGTGTGGTTTTTCATCATGATGACACTAGACTCACACATCTCACACAGTGGCTAAAGTGCCACTCAGCAAAATTAAGAGTTTAGCTAGGAGGTGTTAATGCATCCGCCGTATAGTCCTGACCTTGCACCTTCAGATTTCCACCTGTTTCGGTCTCTTCAGAATGCTTTAGGCAGTGTCAGGTTAACATCTCGAGAGGACTGCCAAAACCACTTGTCGTGGTATTTTGATCAGAAGCCCCAAAATTTATATTACAATGGGATCATGCCCTACAAGATGGCAAACAGTTATCGAACAAAATGGCACCTACATACTTTAGTTATATGTAAATGTCTTAGGAACCACCATCATACTGTGCAGAATATCAGCACTCGTACCAAAAAAATTATCAAGTCGTTCCTCTGTAAAGACCATTCGGCTTTGGAATTCTCTGCCGGCGCATGTGTTTCCCAGCTCCTATAATCCCGGGTCTTTTAAACGGGGCGTGAAACGGCATTAAACAGGCCGTCATGAATGGGTGCGCTTGTTCCACAATGAGGAGCGCTCTCATTATTTTGGACTGCATCGGCTGCTTACCATCAGGCAGGATGTAGTAGCAGACTATGACGTGTCACATTAAATAAAAATTAAGTATAAAAAATGTTTTGAATTTTCTTAAAAAATGCGAAGAAACTTTATCCCCTACCTATTATGTCAAAGCTGCCACTATCCCGCTACGATTTAGTATAAGATTGTGTATCTAGTTATCTTATGTGATGGAAGGATACACTCCGTATGTCGTTGGTAATAACCCCATTCAACAGGTAATTTACAACAAGGCACTTTTTTTAAGTGCGAGCACTGATCTCATATTCATATTTGATGGGACAAGTTCAGCTCGCGCACGTGCGCGTTCAAACTGCTTTAAGTGTGTCGAAAACTCGAGCAGCGACTGCGCGCGGCTGTACCAGCTCGTGTGGGGCTCGACGTTTGACTATGGCTAGCATGTTATGGTAGCGTCTCTATGGTGTAAATAGAACACTCTCTACGCCCGAAGCACACCTCCGCTGCGAAATACGAGTAGCGAAACCGCTGGATGAATTCCGCTGCGACCAAGTGTAGTTTGAGTGGCGGAACTGAGCGTCGGATCGGAACGTTACGCGAGTCAGTTGAGTTGAGGCAATCAGAGCAAAATTTCGTCGTTATCGGAGTCAGAAGAGGAAGCAATAATGTGGACTTTAATTTTGTAAAGGCGTAAAACTCGTAGAATCCAAATTTTACGTTAAAAAAACTACGCGTTACGTTCTACGCTAAAATTTTTTAAAAATAAAATAAATAAAAAGAAATCAAGAAATTTGGAGAAAACCGATTACTTATGTAAGGAACTAGCGTCACATGAAGATCGTTTCTATACATATTTAAAAATGAGCCCAGAGAGTATTTAGATAATCTTTTGAAGCCACACATTACAAAACAAAATACAAGATTTAGGGAAGCTATTTCTAGCCTTTTTTTTCCATATTATTTCTATAGTCTGGATGGTTTAATAAATAGAGAATAGATCTATTTCTGACTACTTGAATTAATTTTTCTGTAAAATCGACGTCCATTTTATGAAAAAGATGAGGTTTCGCTTTTTATATTTGTCAACTTCCACAAACACGTGCGAAAACAACGCGGTTCCGCAACAAAATAGCGGCCGGAGCGCGGAAGTGTGGCTGTCGTCGGAGCAGATCGACGGAGCCGGGCGGGATAAGAGATAAAATTATAGTGAACTCTATGCGTTAGAACAGGCAGTTTCGCTAGTGTTCCACTTCTCCTACATACGGACAAGAGATGGCGAAATTACTGCGGGTCCGCTGTTATGGTTTCGCAGCGGAGGTGTTGCTACGGGCGTAACTCTTGTTTGAGTGCGAGCCTACAGCAGCACCCATCTTTAACCCTTTAACGGGCATAGCATGTTCAAAGGACAATGGGCAAAAATGTATGGAACTTGGTCCAAGATGAGACTGATCCTCCACTGATGAGACTTGTGGGAAATGAAACTACATACTTGTCATATGATTTTTGCAAAATATTATAAAAATCCGTTCCGGGATTTTTTTTATAGTCACGTTAACCTGACAGGGTTGAAGGAGCTGGGAGGGGGGGCAATTAGGGTAAGAAACGAGATACCGTATCTTATTTAGACAGGCACAAACATGTCTAAACATGCGCCACACATAACGTAAAATCTTAAGAATTATTAATAGTCAGGTTAACTTAACTATAAAAAAAATTCCCGGGACGGATTTTAATAATCTTTTGCCAGAATCATATAATAACTATAAACTTTCATTTCCCACAAGTCTCATCAGTGGAGGATCTACTCTTAGCTCTTCGACCACTTTTGCCCATTGTCCTTTTTCATTGGTTTTCGACCTTATCTCAATTGTGTAAAGTTCAAAATATGGTGGGAATATACATCCCCCTGCCCGTTAAAGGGTTGTTGATGATGAAAAAGATGTTTTGCTAATAGGACTTTCTGCGAAAGGGACGTTTTGCGACTGAGACATTCTGCGAATGGAACGTCCTGTGCGTAAGTAAATAAGCACCTTGGATAAGTGCGAGCCCTCACCAGCACCTCTGTGTTGTTGCTGACGCGCGTGCTGTTGTTGTTGCCGTAGTGCTGCGAGCGGCGCGCGCACATCGCGAACTCGAGCAGCGACTGCGCGCGACTGTACCAGCTCGCGTGCGGCTCGGCGGAGCGCGCGCGCATCATACGGTTGCCTTGGTACTTGAGCGTGCGGAGGTAGCGCCGCTTGCTTTGGACGTACATCACCTGCGGGCAACAATAATAATAACATAGACTCACGGCTATAATTGGCTACTTGACAGTTGACGGAAAAGTATTTTAAAAATTACAAACGCTTATTTGTAATTTTCGTGATATATCATCGTGATATATAATAAAATCCCTATTGCAATAAGATACGAATCCAGTATTATCGCATTTAAAAAGAAGTTAAAACAACATCTTATTCAAAAAGCATACTATTCTATTAAAGAATTTATGTCCGAAAGATAGATCTCACATTTGGTTGCGTTTTAGATTGCTAAGTTGTATTTTAAGTTGTTCGAGTTTTTAATGACAAGCCTTACCGGGTCATGTAGCTTCATGTGTCTCACTCATGACTTACATCATGTTTATCTTTTCATAGTTTCTATAGTATTATGCATAATTATTATTATTTATACACAGTATCATGACTTACAATAAAATTGTTAATCTTTATTTAATGAATTGAATATTTTAGCGAAATAAATTGAATTGTATTGAGGTAATTTGTATTGATTGTTTTGTTTATTGATTGTTTTGTTTTTCATTTATATGATTTATTTATTGGATTGGTATGAATAATATGTAAATGTAATTTAATGTCGATAGATTTTTAACTTTTTGAAATATTAAATAACAATATTATAATCTAAAATATTAGATTATAATATTGTTATTTAATATTTAATGAGCTCTTTCCACTTGCTGCGCCCTTACAGGGTGTCACATAAACTGTACAATTTTGTAACAACTTGTTTACTTTGTGACATGCAATAAACGAAACGAAATTTTATACTTCTTACAAAATTTTTTTTTCTGGAAAAAGCTTTATTTAATAGGAAAAAACATATTTTTCTTCATTAATTTCAAATTTCACGCGGAAACGGTGGGTCACTAGACATTTTACCCTGTGACGTCACACTTCAAAAACAAACAATTTTTTTTTTGAAGCCTGACAGATAGTTTTTGTTTATTTTGTAAAATGTGACGTAACACGAAGCTCAATCATGGCCGCCCGTGTTTCGGGTCTTGTAATCCACAGATAAATAATCGCTATTTTGTAAAAATAAAATATTTACAAATTATCTTAATAAAAAAAACTATTGGATAATTATTGTTAAATTATAAACTACCATATCCGACATATTTCATATTATTTATTGTTACAACTGTCAAATAGCCAATTCCGACTAAAGGGTTAGTCAGAGACAATGAAGATCGCAAAAGCAGTGCATTGCCACCAGTGGCGTAGCTTTTTTTTTTTTTTAATAAAAGAGGGAGGCAAACGAGCAGGCGGTTCACCTGATGGAGAGTAATCACCGCCGCCCATGGACACCCGCAAACCCAGAGGAATCGCAGGCGCGTTGCCGGCCTTTAAGGGAGGAATAAGTTTAAGGAAGGAATAGGAATTGGGGGCCTACGGAACCCTCACTGGTCGGACGAAACACAACAGCACCACGTGCCATTATTTCACGCCGAGCATTCGTGAGAGGGTGGTATTACGCCGGGCGAGCCGGCCCAATGCGTGCTGCAACGCAGCATGGCTCTACCACTCAGAAAGCTTGCCTTAGACGGGCCTGTATCAAATAAGGGAGGGGGGGTTGCTCCTATTGTTTTATGCATTTGGATGAAAGAGAACTTCAGTACGCCGCCGCCGATCCGCCACCATTTTGTTCAATGATCGTGAACTTTCGGCGTGATGCCTCCAACTTACCACATCGGCCGACCTTAGCGGCGGCTTCCTTATGACCAGCGATATGGACTCCCTGGTCACACGACAAGGCAAACCCTACGGCAGAGGTCTCATCAGCTCTTACTCTTGGCGTGATGACTTCAACTCACCACATCGGCCGACCTTAGCGGCGGCTTCCCCATGACCAAATTGACCAGCGATATGGACTCCCTGGTGACGCGAAGGGTGACCAGCAGCGCCAGGAAGAAGACCCATGGCAGCGGCCGCACCAGCTCCGGCTGCGGCCTCTCGTCTTGATCCACTGCAAAGAACATCGTAGTCAGTTATTTTTTTTAATTTTACAAATATCTAGGTATATAAAACAATCTTAGAAAAGGATTAAATCAGGCACATGATTCTGATACCACTTATGAATAGCTTTGTATAAAAAAGCCCAAGTTGAAGTGCGGAGCAAAATGAATTTCAGTCCAGTAGTCGCCAATAGTTGACGAAATTGCTGATTCTTTAAATTTTTATTATTTACGACCCGAAGCGCGCGTTGTCTGTGAGACAGGGCGCTTATCCGCATCTGAGCAAACAGGTGATCACTAACGTGCAAGATACGGTTGTGGAACACTTGGTGGCCGGCCCAGCATGCGCACTTTTCCACGACCCGTCTATGTGGCGCTGGGTTCTTTGCCTAGACTGTGTAACATAAGTTACAGCTATGCGATTCTCTAAGCGACACATAGACGCAGCGCGCATGACTGTGATATGCTGTTTCTTTCCGATTGTATGAAAATGAAAGAGACAGAATCATTTCTCAGCGCTGCGGCAGCCGCAGCTATCAAGGCTTTAGCTTAGAGAATCGCACGGCAGCTGATGTGTGAGCGGGTCGGGCGTGGATTCCCTAAATCACACTTCGTCTGATTATCTAAATTATCAGTTTCTTACTTCGTACACATCGCAAATCGTCTTAGTCGCAAAATGTCTAAATTCTAAACTACCAGTTTGTCACTTCGTTCACATCGCAAATCGTCTTAGTAGCAAAATGTCTAAATTTTAAAATAAGTATGGATCGGTACGGGTCAGGCGTGAATTACCAAAACCCTAATTTTCTGAATTTTATTTGATTTATATTTAGACTTTTTCCAGTAAAACTATGAAACCTCTTTTATTTTTTTACATTCCCCTTTAAACACTTGAAAAGGTCGAAATGAGAATCAAATATAATTCAGAAAATTTGGTTTTGGGTAGATAATCTACGACCCATACTTATTTTAAAATTTAGACATTTTGCGACATAGACGATTTGCGATGTGTACGAAGTGAGAAACTGGTTATCAGACGAATTGCGATTTAGGGAATCCACGCCCGACCCGAAAATTATTCTTATAATGGCTTACATTGCCAAAATTAATAGCTTTGTAATAGCCGTATTATCTCTTATAAACCTGCGTTTGGGCACAAATTATAAGGACAATAACTTTATACCCGCCTTATAGTGGATTTATTGTTAGCTTTTTCTTCTTATACGTGTTTTATTATGGCCAGCAACAAGGGAGTAAAATTTATACCAGCAAAGCAAAGTATTTTATAAAGCTGCTTGCCTATGTATCACAGACAATACAATGTCTGTGCCATGTATGATTCTGTAACAAGTATTATGGATTTACATTTTCGTAAAAGTTTGGCGAAAAATTAAAGTGACAACGTCAACCATTAAAATGACAAGAACAGTAAGTTTATAATTTATTTTATGTTGTTACTGACTTGTATATGGTGAAAACGGTGTGGGAATTCAAATGCATGGCAAAATGTGGTACGCAGTGTGTTATATTATCAACGCGCCCTTGAATTTAGACTGTTTTGTGATACAAAAATGATTAATTATTTATTCATGTTTTTAATAAGGCTATTATAAGGGGAAAAGGAATCGCACATCGTTTATAAGGAATCTTAAGCTTACGCTATTGCCATTTTGTATATATTTAGGGTTCTTTTCTCACCAGTAAAATCCCGTACCCACATTTATTTTATTGCCCGAAGATTTTTATTTATTTTTTTACTTTACTGTTTTGTTCATATTTTAATTATTATTTCTTTTTCAGGATAATAATATTTTACGGCTGATAAAGCCGAAGTAATAGAAGTGTGATAGATGTGTCTTATCCTATTGAAACAAGATATTACGAAAACGCAGTAATAATAGTAATAGACTTCCTTCAGTGTTTTAAGTAGGTAATTCAGCAGCCAGCCAGCTATCAATACTCGCCTCATAGTCTAATTACGTGCTGCGATATTTTAAAATAAATAAAAGTTATATGAAGGTAATATTGATTTTTACTGCCCAGACTTTTATATCCTTACACCAAAATTTCAATGGATTTAGTAGGGCGACGGAACCCGTGACTGTTTTTGTAACAGCTAGATAATTTCAACCATGATGAACTATGTTTTTGTAAAGTTATATAGAACACTTGAATGTAGTCATCTAGAGAATAACGATCTTATAAAATAATATGTAATCGAATATGTTTTGCTTTAATTCTTATAAAGACTATATAAAACGCTTTTACTCTTTTGTCATATAGACATCTTATAAAAAGCTCCTATAAATTAAAAAGCTATACAGTTACTCTGTGCATTGCTTTTATAAGAATAATTGGCCCTATTAGAAACCTTTACATAGCTTTTGAATATTATATGGCTAAAAAGTCATATAACTAGCTCCTATAAGAATACCACATTTTGAACCCTTATTGTGGCTATATTATTTGGATTTATTACCGTTTACCCAACTAAATTACAAGAATAATGGTAGTATTAGCTAAATCTTCTTATAATGTACCATTATAAGGTTCATTGACATTTTGATTGCTATTTTAAAACAATTGTAAGAGTATTGACCTTATATTTTAATTTTATAAGGGTATATTGTTAGTTGTGGTGTGAGCGCTGCGGTACACTTACGGTGAGGCGGAACGACCCAGCGCGCGCACTTCTCGACGTCCCAGAGCGCGCGGTCTATGTGGCGCAGGCGGTCTGCCCCAGACTGTAGTATCTTGACATGAGTGATGGTTGATGCATGAAGAGCTGCTGTTTACTTACGTGGCGGCGGCACGGCTCAGCCTACAGTCTGTGTTGCAGGGCAGTTTGCCCCAGACTGTAGTTACTTATAGGCAGCGGCTACACAGCAGTGCGCGCAATTAAATATGTGTCTGTAGGACAGGGTGCTTTGCCGCATCTTTGTTTTGCTAGGTGATCGCTAACGTATGAACTACGATTGTGGTATACTTACACAGCGGTTGCACGGCAGCGCGCGCACTTCTCGACGACCCAGAGCGCGCGGTCTATGTGGCGCTGGGTGCTTTGCCACAGAGTATAGTAGGTAACATAATTATGTGATAGCTGATGTGTGAGCCCAGTCGCTAGGTGATGGCTGACATGTAAGCAGAGCTGCGGTACACCTACGCGGCGGCGGTACGGCCCAGCGCGCGCATTTCTCGACGACCCATATGTGGCGCAGGGCGGTTTGCCCCAGACTGTAGTAACATGAGTGATAGCTGATGTGTGAGCCGGGGGCTTATTGTACAACTTCTACATCTATCTCAATACCATTGAAGTAGAAGTATCTTCTTCGCTAGTTTTTAAAATTTTATAATAAGTTTTAAATAGGCAAACTAGCAAAGCAATGTACTTGTACTTGAAGGGTTTGCGATAGGTGTTTAAGTTAGACAGTTAGCCCCCAGAGCTGCGTTATACTTACGCGGAGGCGGCACGGCCCAGCGCGCGCACTTCTCGACGACCCACAGGGCGCGGTCTATATGTCGCAGGGCGGTTTGCCCCAGTCGGTAGCTGGCCGCGTGCTCCGCCACCGTTTGTAGCATCTCCTTCGCGAACGTCACTAGCTCCATATCTGTCAACAATTGAATAACACACGCTATTGAGCTCAGTTTTCGTAATACACAATGGAAAATCAATAGTTAGCAACCTCTAGGAGTCTTCGTGACAGACAAGGGGTTCACACATAAAACTTAATATCTCCGCAAACAAACTAAGGATTAAGTAAGATCACGCGTGCATTTATGATGTGCATGTCGGACTATAGTATTATTCTGTGCTATAGTTCCACTCTATAGCTAAATAAGAATAAGTGATGTACCTACTCAGAAATAATCTTGAGTACCTAATACCTACTCTTAGTACTTAATAGAATATATTTTGATAGGTTTTTTTCTCCAAATTACCGCGGGTGAAATAGCAGAGCACAGCTAGTCTACCATAGACATAGAGATCCTCACTTAGCTGAATTTATACAATGCTAGTTCCATGATTAACTTAAGGTCACTTTAATAATTTGATAATTTATCTAAGCTGTAAGAATAACATTATCAGAAAAATACACATGCCGTAAGTACTTACCTACCTATAGTAGCGACATTTAAACTTTACGATTATTTTGTACTAGCGGCCGCTCGCGGTTTCAGCCGCGTGTTATTCCAGGTTATAAACTATCTGTAGCCGAATTTCATCCAAATCCATTCAGTAGTTTTTACGTGAAAGAGTAACAAACATCCATCCATACTTACAAACTTTCGCGTTTATAATATTAGTAGGATAGACCACTATTATGCAAAACCTCGGCCAACTCCCGATTACGTCTAAGAATAAATTAACAATAAAAATAAACAATTTCCGATAATAAGGTACCTATCTATGTTATTTTTCTAACTCACCGTATAAAAAAATTGTAACACTTAAAATGGAATAGAAGTAACACGGTGTTATCAATATTTACATTCTGCCGATGAGCGCACCAACACGATTACGCCTAATGGTCTAATGAATGAATGGAAAGTCACAAACAACCTGTGTGATCGGATCGATCAGTTCATGCACATGATCGCAGTGATGCAAACTCCATACGCACCGGAATATTCGCGAATTACATGCATGCTCACGTAGACGGCTGCATTTAAACCAACCACAAAATGTTAAATTTTTTAATACATATTGAACTTCCGACTTGTATAATATACAATATCAATATCGATTGAAGAAAGACAGCTTCGGATAGGTATATCTTCAGGCGTACCTTGACACCTCAGTAGAAAAATTACTTTTGCTGGTAGTTATTTTGCTTGCTTTCCACTTTTGAATATTATATATTTCATTAGATTCTATATTATGTCATTAATGATGAACTAGTACAAGTTTCCCGCAAAACAAGAAACAAATACTTATTCGATATCAAGTTACCTTACAACTAAATTATTTAGATAAAAATAACTTGAAGTAATAAAACATTTATAGGTAATGTTTAGGTATTGTAATTTCTTTATACTAATGCAATACAATTTAAATTTACATAAATATGAGCAGTAATGAGCACAGAACTATAACTGTAGTTTATTATGGAAATTTTAACCTTAAGACAGCACGAATGATTTGCATAATAAGTATAATTATTTGTTCTTTTTAAACAACATTAAACATTGATTTTAAATTTATTGGTGTTTCTACATTTTTAATAATTTTAAATGCCACAGAGTAGTGCAGTCTAGAAAATAATTATAAACAAAGTTACAAGTTCTTCAAACAAGTTGTTAATGTTGGTATTCTGATATAAAGAACCGCTCGAACCGATAGAAGCCAAAAGAAATATGTATTAGAAACATTTGGTAAACATAATACCTTAATGATTGGAAAGAGCAAAACATGACAACACAGAGACTCACCTTTTCAAAATATCATTAAAAAATCACACAACGACAACAGTTTGCGGCACATCCGCGAGTATATCACAAACTACCTATTCGACTAGGAAGGGCCACTTGACCTTTGCTCATCGAGTGGACCTCAACCATTCACGATTCGTGTGCATATCAATAAAAACACAATGCAGAGTTATCTATTTTCAGTGAGACACAGCGCTAATGAGCCGAGGACGGGGGGAATAAATATATCATTTTGACTTCTTTATACCTTAGATAAGTGGGCAGTGGCAAAGGGCAGGGGTCGCTGCAATCTAGACAGATACGGCACGAATGCCAAGACAAATGTACTATGTGGCTTATACGTTGCAGTAGAATGCACACCTCGCCGTAATACTATTTATTTCTTAGACCGGCACAGGCGCTGATTACGCTGAACTTTTTTTATAGACAGACGTTTGTACGACGAGTGTACGATGTGTGCCGCTTCTTTGCAAAGATTGGCGACCGCTATATTACTCGAAGCTACTGTATGAAAGAGGGAGCGTGTACATAGGAACCGTTTAAGTATTAAATAATTGCCAGACAACTTTAAAGAAACAGGGGTCTATCTTAGGTTAAGTATATTACCAAATTAAGAACACCAAACGCGTTTTTCATCCGGTAAGAGTGCTCATAAGTCTAAGAGGAGTAGAGTACCCTCATGCACACGAATAGATAGACCACTTCTTAGATTGGTAACCGGAACTGTAAATCACGCTCACTTCTCGTTGTACGATGAGTGCCTTAAAAGTTTAAACGGATGGAAATTAAATTTTAATAGCCACATCATCATACCACGGTAATAAAATATATTTCTGCCGTTAACGTTGACCGCTGTTGTCTTCAATGGCTTAGGCCTCTCATATTTTTGTAAAATTATGAGCTACTTACAGTCAAGTTACTGAGTGAAGAGGCATAAAACTTCAATACGCTGGGTTTGATCTAATAACTGGTAATATCTTAGCGCCTAATGTTAATTATTATTATTATTTTTTTTTTATATGATAAGGAGGCAAACGAGCAGGCGGGTCACCTGATGGAAAGCAATCACCTCCGCCCATGGACACCCGCAAAACCAGAGGAGTCGCAGATGCGTTGCCGACCTTTAAGAAAGGAATAGGGTTAGGGGAAGGAATAGGAATTGTGAGGAGGGGTGGGAGGGGAAGGGGCCTCCGGAACTCTCACTGGCCGGACGAAACACAACAGCACCAAGTGCCATTATTTCACGCCGGATATTCGTGAGAGGGTGGTATTACGCCGGGCGAGCCGGCCCAATGCGTGCTGCAACGCAGCGTGGCTCTACCACTCAGTCAGTGTCACTCATTTAGCACCACCCAGGGGTCACGTGTAGGGTCTCAAGGGTAAACCTACGGACGCGAGAAACTTTAACCCCCTATTTACCATTCGATCGTTACGATACGTTAATAAAACCTGATTGTACGCTTGTTTGTCAGCTTAATCGAATAAAAACATGCAGCGTGTATCGTCATTATCATAAAATAGCGATATTTTGGGGATCCCCTGTAACTTTAATTTTATATTCGGTAGCAACTCCCGTATGTTAGTAATAGAATGAGTGAGTGTTTTTGCAGTAAACTTAAGACAATATAAAGTTGTTGAAAATTGTCACACGAAACTTCATTATTAGTTTTTATAGCTCAATGCGAAACGCAATGCATCAAATAACGTCTAAAATAGATTACCCTCGCGATCGGTCTCAAGTTTATCGCTCGTTTCTTTTATATGCTCTTTGTCTCTGCCAGTATCGTCAGGATTGTGTAAGTTTTCTTTACAATCCACAGCGATCCAGTAGCGTATTTGACTTGATCTGCTGGTCGATCGGAGATTCGTGGCAGTCACATTCATACGAGCAAGTGAATACCGAGAATACCGCGATAACAACACGGTTGACGAAGACCTCGATTTGGCGCTAGACCTCCAACATACGAAAACAAAAACTTGAAACAACTTTATGCTTTCTCGATTTTCAAAATAGGCTTTTGTATACTAAATAATGTTAGCTTAAATTGTGTTAAGGGTATAATCATAAGTATTATTGTATGTACGTTGGTCTGTTAGGTCTTTATGTAACTATGGTCCATTGTACCCTGATTAAGAGGGCACGCGAGGAAGACCACTGCAGCTCAGAATGATTAGACCTATGTAAGGTAGACACAATCGAGGTCTTGCTTTTCCATTATCTCCTCCAAAAGTTGAATTGATTCTTATATTTATTCGAGAATCATATAAAAAGGTATTCCTTAATATATTTATTTTTATCAGTTTCCTGAATATTTGCAAAAGGGGGGTCAAAGTAGTCCACTTTAATAAGCAATAAAGCATAGAAACATATCATCATTTTTAACTATAAATAAAAATCAATTGCCACGAATGTATGTTCGCGCAGTCGCGTCACTTTAGAATAAATGTTTGGAAATTCGTTACAGCGGGGTGCTCACTCAGACGAAGTTGTGGGCGGGCCACTTTAGAATCTATTGTGTGCCAAAGGAGACTGGTCACGGATCAAACAAAATTTACCCAGACCCGGCGCAAAAGAAAAGTATCTCAAATAATTGACTATTATGAATAAGAAGATAATATACATAGATGAATGATTGGCCTCGCTGCGCTCGACGAGACCAATCATTAATCTAAGATAATATATATTTATTATCATATCATATATCAAATTGAAAAAATAGTTTTTGTTTTATTTATATCAGTATTTTACTTCGTTTTTAACACTAAATAGAGGTTTTATTCTATGTTTGACATATAATGCATACTCATAACCATAACTATTTTATGATATATTTTTCATCATTTAATTGTCTACGAATTGTACATGCGGATACTCCTTGCCTGCTGCCAAAAACTTCCTTTCTGTTTTTGAGCCCCTAAAGGGCCTTTGCTGCCCGAACAATCTTTGAATCCTCTCGAGATGTCGTTTTCCGAGATTTAGGTTTACGAGATTCTTTATTGGTAGCGTAAAGTTTCTTAAAATGATTGACCGCTTTAAAAACTTTAGTTTTTGAACCTTTTATATGATCAGCAAAATTTTTGTTAGAACAATCACAGCCCGCAATGCGGAGTAGCGTGGTTCGATTCCCGCAAGAGGTTGAAGTCTTTTTTATCACATTCATAAAGTGCAATTATAATTTTTCTTGTCTTTTCCCAGGTTTCGTAATAAATAATATTAAATATTTAACAACTTGTAAAAAACGGCACCCAAACACTCCCGAATTATAGCATACTTAATTATTTTTTTTGGTTTTGGAACCATTTTAAAACGAAATTATATTGCATTCCTAATTATTATTAATTACTAGCAGGCCGCCGCGCCGGCGACTTCGTTCGCTTGGACCCCATTCCTTTTTTTTTTTTTATACTAAGCCCGGCAAATGACCCCACTCTACCTGATGTTAAGTGGAGGACAAATGGTGCAGCGTAAGAGACGTAGCATCAGTCATCCTCACTCTGCCGGCCCACAAAGTGCTTCTTCACGCTTCGTTTGACTACTTCCCCTCCCAAAAACATTTATTGTGATGTATGTAACTAAAATAGTTAAGACATGCTATCTCGATACTTTTTGTAGATAATGGTGTGTTCTGCAAAGCAATAGTACATTATTTTATTCTATCATCAATAGTTTTCTTACCGCACGCGATTTAAGGAATTTATTGGAGTGGACCATTTTTACTTTATGCGATATCAAAGGTTTCATACGTCGGAGAAACATGAAAAAATGGCAAATGGTAGCTAATGACACTGGCTAACTAATAAATTACTTTGTTTCGTATGTTTGAGATTATTTTTGTAGAAAAAAAATCATTACTTAATTATTTTGTGATTTAAAATTACTTTTTTTTAAGTCCATATTATTTTTTTTGGCGATGAACTTAGATGTAGAACTTATTTATTAGCCTTAACAGGTTAGAAGTACCAACCCTATCACATTGTATACTATCTACCCCTTTCTTCCCTTGGGTGTCGTAAAAGTTGACTAATGGACCAAAGACTGAATATACATCTAACAGCATAGAGCGGTGACGGGCTCACCACCTGTCACGCTGACCACATGTGCAGTGGCTATTTGGTGAAAAGTGGACTACGGTAGAGGACTGCTTTTGCTGTCCTCATTGCCTAGTCTTTGACTAACCCTTCGGGGATAGTAGTCGTGATTATATGTATGTATGTAATGTATTATATTTAACAACCTGTCAAATGATGAGATTAGAAAAAAATAGACATTTAGCTTCATAATTCATCATCAGCCTGTAAACGTCCCACTGCTGGGCACATGCCTCCCACGTGGACAATAGCACGTAAGGATATTGGGCCATAACCCACCACGCCATAACCCACCACGCTAGCCAAATGCAAGTTGGTGGGTGTTAACGACTGCCATCTTACGAGAACGACTCTGCAAGTCTGCCACCGGCAGCGGGGATAGACTCAAGCTATCGGTGGTATAGGGCTGCAGAGTGAGGAACCTCCTGACAATACTTGCCGTGTCAAGGAGTATCACTGCCTTCTGTATCTGACCCTTGATCCAACCTTTTAGTGAGAGCCTCTCTAGGTGTTGATCGAGGCTCTTAGCTAAAAGACCGTTTGCCGAAACGACTATCGGTACAATAATGGTTGAATCCACATCCCACATGGCGGTAACCTCGTGAGCGAAGTCAAGGTACTTACTGAGCTTGTCCTTCTCGGCTTTAACGAGGTTCTCATCATGAGGTACGGTGATATCAACCAATATTGCCCGGCGCTGAGATCGGTCGGCCACCACGATATCAGGCTTATTGGCGACAATAGGTGAGCGTCAAGTTGGCAGGCACACCACGGAATTAGACGGTTTTGACTATGTCAAAAAATTGTGTATAAATAGTGATAAATAGTGACGTATAGCATATGAATAGTGATACTATGGTTCAAAAGATATTTGAGTATCTTGGTGCGCCTGCTAACTTGACGTCAAGATAGCAGGCACCTTAAGAAATACAGTTCGTATCAATGTGATTTATATGTCAAAAGACAAATAGTGAATCGTATACGCAAATTTTCAACAATTGTACTTCAATACAAACCGAGATATTACGGTCTCTAAGTGGGCTGCCAACTTGACGATTCTTGCGATGGCGATTCCAGAGAAACGTGTTGAAGTTTTAAACAAATAAATACATGAAAAAATTGTGTGTGAAATTTTTTCATGTATCTATCTAAATCTTTCAATATCAATAAAAAAAGAATTCTTCTTTGCTATTTTCCAAAAATCTAATGTAAACTTCTACCATACATTCGATTTTAAGTACAATCGTGCACAATTTTATTTATTGACTTAAGATACTGACATAAAGTCTAATTATTTTTAATTCAAGTCATAAAATTACACTTAAATCTACCGTTGTAATGTCAGTTACACGTTATTTCTATGGAAACTTATGTCAAGCAATTTTAATTTTAGTAACTCGAATTAAAAGTCTCGGATAGTGGTGGACGAGCGAGTGTCGCGAATAGGGCATGTAGTATCGGAAAGTTTTCAGTATCGATACTGATTTCCGATACTGGATCTTAGTATCGGAATTCCGAATCGGAACTACACACAGTTAAATCCATAATAGGTCCATTTTGAAATCAAATTGTTTTATAATTAAAAAATCGACTTTAAATAAAAGTCTCTCGCTCCTCACAATCACTTAAATCTAAAAACAATTAAATAATATTTCAATATTAAATGTACCTTGTATGCAATGCAATTTAATAGCTAGCACTGTCAGATATGTTCAAAATTAACTGGAAAAAATATCTATTCTGTTTAAAACTAGGTGCATACCTAAGTACTTACCCAGGAACTTAATTTAATAATTTTTATTTTTCTTAAATAATATAATTTAACTATACGAACAATATTTAACAACACGAAATAAAGTTTTATTTCCAAATCAGTCTACTTAACATTTTGGCATTTAGCAAATTAGGTTTAACAAATTACTAGTTTCTCATCTAGGCAAGGCAGTGTAAAGGCCCAAACTTGCCAATGCTCAGGAAGGAGTATAATGCCGCCTCAAGATCCAATAAAAGAGCAATCGCCAAGGCTAAAGTTGACCACATCAGCAAAATTGGTGATCGTTTGACCAAGTATCCATCCGGATCACGTGCCTTCTGGTCACTTGCCAAGGCTGCTGAAAACAACTTTTGTCGGTCCAGCCTCCCTCCACTGCGTACATCTGAAACTGATTTGGCTCATAGTGCAAGAGAGAAAAGCCGACCTTTTGGGAAGGCTCTTCGCCTCAAACTCGGCTTTGGATGACAAGGAAACTATGCCACCAAACATCCTGCGGCAAAAAAGTTCTATGCCAGAGATTTGATTTAGACGAAAGGCAATTAAACGTGAACTCTCTGCCCTTGATATCCGAAAGTCGAGCCACTCGACAGGCCCACGCCTGACGGTGTACCTGCAGTAGTACTGAAAATGTGCGCTCCCGAGTTGACACCAGTAATAGCACGCCTATGTCGATTGTCATACCAAGTCCATAGTGTTCCGCCTTCGTGGAAGTTAATTCTTGTGCACCTGATTCCTAAAAAAGGAGATCGATCAGACCCTTCGAACTGCAGGCCCATTGCAATCACATCCCTCCTCTCAAAGGTCACGGAGCGCATCATTAACAGCAGCTCCTAGGATATCTCCACCAGTTGATTTCCGACCGCAAATACGGCTTACGTCATGGGCGGTCAACGGGTGATCTTCTGGTATATCTCACACACCGTTGGGCAGAGGCCATAGAGAGTCGAGTTGAAGCTCTAGCGGTTAGCTTAGACATTGCAAAAGCATTCGATAGGGTCTGGCACATAGCGCTTCTCGCGAAGTTACCAGCATACATACGGTATACCCGAGGAACTATGTAAATGGGTCGCTAGCTTTCTTTGTGGGCGCAGCATTAAGGTCGCTGTCGACGGTTGCTGCTCTGATGTCATGCCCATAAATGCGGCGTTCCCCAGGGCTCGGTTCTGTCTCCCACGCTGTTTCTGCTACATATCAATGATATAGCTAACATTGATGCATACTGCATTGCTATGCGGATGAAAGTACGGGAGACGCCCTGTACATCGGAAGACCTAATGTGCCTCGGACTTTCACACAGGAGAATCGGCTGAAACTTGTGTCCAAAGTTGAGAACTCCCTGGAACGGGTCTCAAAATGAGGTGAATCGAACTTAGTTCAGTTCAACCACTCCAAGACACAGGTTGGCGTGTTCACCGCCAAAAAGGATCTATTTCTCGTAGCACCACAGTTCCAAAGCACTTCACTTAACATCTCAAGCAGCATTGGGATCCTTGGTGTTGAGATATCAAGTAATGTACAGTTCCGCAAGTATCTAGAGGACAAAACGAAGATGGCATCCAAGAAATTAGTCGTTCTTAGAAAAACGTGACGGAACTTCACATCTAACCAGCCACCACTACCAACCACCTCCTTAGCATTCTTGGCATGGACATCGGCCAGAAACTGGATCCAAAATGCTACATCGAGAGTGCTATTTTAACTGCCTCCCGGGAGTTGGGTATTCTCAATAAGGTGAGGCGGTTTTTCACTCCCGAGCAGCGCTGTTTGCTGTACAAAACTCAGGTGCGATCGAGTATGGAGTATTGTTCCCATCTATGGGACGGCTCCGCTAAATACCTCCTCGATGCACTTGATAGACTGCAAAGGCGAGCGGTACGCATTATTGGAGATGCTGAGGTTACAGCTTCCCTTGAGGACCTCCAGCTGCGTAGAGACATTGCTTCTCTCAGTGTCTTCTACCGTAACTACTACGGAGAGTGTTCTGAAGAACTTTTTGATCTTATCCCGCCCTCTTCTTTCCTCTCCCGGAATACACGTACCCCAAGCAGCACACAAGCGTTTACAACATTAATTTACCAGCTCATTTAGACCTTAAGGTTCTTTAAAAGACGTACAAGAGTGTCAAAAGATACTTTTATATTTATGAGAGAGATATTTGAGTTATTATACAGCCCAAGCTGTATAAAATTAGTTTTAAGGGATCTGCGGAATCTTAAGGTTTTAAAACAGATTATTAAAACTCTGCTATAGAACTTTAAGAGTTTTGTGACACTTTACGCTAGCTTTATCGTTAAAGCTGTATAGAGGCTGGTTTTTGTATGTGATCACTTACTTACTACTGAACTAAGCGTTATTATGGTATCACTCGATACTTGTTTCTGTACAATGGTGTATGCAACCTCCATTATAAAACTTAATCTTATAGCGTAATTAGGCACTCTTGTGAATACAGTGGTTTTAAAACAACTGTCTACAAGAGTGCTTTAAAACTAAAAAAATAAACTTCATCAATAGTACAGCTTTAGCCCACTTTACTGACAGAGTCGTCACGATTGCATCATAGTGTTTGCTGAAGCTCGCATTTATAATGTGGAAAAAAAGAAAAAGATGGACGACAGACGACTTGAGAACCTCCTCCTTTTTCTACGTCGGTTAATAACGAAATATAAATAAACCAAATAACAGTAATTATTTATAATACTTTAAATTTGACAACCTACAGTTAAGTGCCAATTCCATCGACTTTCAACGAAGGTTCTGTAGGAAAAACAATAATTGGTGTCTAATGTTTGAATTTAGTTAAAACTTTGGAACCTGATTAACAACGTAATAATGATAATGACGAATTTTCAAAAAATATGTAGTTTCGCCAGTGAATAAAAGAATGGGCTACAGAAAGAAATATATATTTATTTAACCGCCTCTGTGGTCTAGTGGCTAAGCCACCGGTTTTAGACCAAGAGGTCCCGGGTTCGATTCCCAGCGGGGTGTACATCTTTGTGTGCTCGGTTTGGTTGTTGGTAGGACTGTTAAGTCCGCCTGGCTAGCTACCACCATCTTATCTAAGTCTGTCGCCATAACAACGATGTTTATAGCATTGTTGTGTTCCGACAGTTTGAGATAAGATAGCCAGTTCCTCAGTGGTTGAGGATTCCGGGTGAAGCGCGCTTCCACCTTCGGCCTTATCGTCACTTACTATCAGGTAAGATAAAGGCCAAGCGCTAACCCGTTGTGGATTAAAAAAAACTCAAATAACTCTAAACGATTTAGCGCCACATGACGCTAGAACTATTTTAGGTACTATCAAACAAATACGTATCAAAACGATTGAACAAGGTTGAACAATGTTCCAACTAAAATTAGTTTAAATTTCAATTTTGATGGTCTCCCAATATTTAGAAGCTCAAATAAAGAGTTTTGGCCAATTTTGTCCACTATATTTGAAAGACCAGATATTAAGCCGTTTGTAATTGGAATTTATTTTGGTGTTGGAAAACCAAACAAATTGACCATTATTTAGATGGTTTTGTGTACAAAATGGAACACTTAATTAAAAACGGGACATATATAGAAATAGTGAAAAAGAAAGTATCTGTTGCAATAACATGTTTTATTTGATTAAATGTTATTTTGATTGTCTGCAAGAACATTTATTGTTTGTCTTATATATTATTTTGATTATCTAAAATTTATTTTAGATAAATATCAATCTGATTTACTTCGTGATCTTCTGGGTTTGAAAAGGGGTCGCACTCGTCTATATATTGAATAACATATTTTTCAGCAGTTGTCACTTCTGGAAGTATCTGTGTGAATATTGTTGCAGTAGGTGAAGTTAATGATTTCTCTTGTTGATTAACAATCTGAAACCAATCGTAGAATAAATTAAATATTATATTTTAATTTTTAATTACCACTTTAAATTCAATTATATTTCGTTGTTCAATTTTTTAAATAAAACTCAGGGATAATTAATTCTTACACGGATCTCTAAACAGAATTATAATTTCTCTACCTAGATCTCATATACAGCCTAAATAATAAAAAAAAACATTAATAAAGCTGGTTAAAAACTAAGAGATGTATTATGCAATCCATATCCGCCGTAGTACAGCTAGTAAGACTTTAGTACCCTCCTAATATTGTCTAAGCTGTATAACAAAATGTCGCCATTTTAGAACGAATGAAAAAAGATATTCAAATATATTAAACCAATGCTTGTTAATAGTTTGAACCGTTTCATGATTATCAGCTACAAAATTTTGTCGCTGTGTCCTACAATCTATTATTTTAAATATAATTTATATTATAACCTTAAAAACAAACACTTACCCGTGTTTAATAATCTTCTTTATGTTTTTTTATAGTTTTACTGGCGCGTTAAAATATTGCCAAACCAACCACACATTGACAATAAAATTAGATTTGCACTTTGTTTTACCAATTAACACCATCAGATTCCTAAGATTTATCAATACTTGGGATTGCACTTTGAAATATGAACATCATGCGTCATAATTATTGTATTATTCTTGTACGACATGTTTCTCTTTTATTTTCATAATTTTCTAATTCACTTATAACTCATATTTTAAACTTTTATCTTTATAAAATATTATTTGGAGTGTAGTTGCTTTTCCTTACACCGATTAACATCTCTTAAACAGCTACTAAACAGCTTCTGCTTTGCTTCTACAGCTACTATACAGCTATACTAAGGCGAATAGTTTTATAATATGGGCCCTTTTTGAGCTAATAAGGTCTGTATAATCACTTATACAGCCTATTTACAGCCTCATTATGCAGCTGTAAGTATAAAAATAAGTTCAAATACAGCTTTTATACAGCTTGACATGCTACTTGTACTGGTCTTAGGAACCACCATCATACTGTACAGTCTATCAGTACTCGTACCAAAAAATTTGGCAAGTCATTCCTCTGTAAGGCCATTCGGCTTTGGAATTCTCTGCCGGCGCATGTGTTTCCCAGCTCCTACAGTCCCGGGTCTTTTAAGCGGGGCGTGAAACGGCATTTATGCAGGCCGTCATGAATGGGTGCGCTCGTTATCGTGCTTATTCCACGGTGGGGAGCGCTCTCATTATTTTGGACTGCATCGGCTGCTTACCATCAGGCAGGATGCAGTCACTTTGACGAGCCATTATAAAAATAAAAAAAAACCAGCTTTTACAGTTGTACAAAGTCCAAGTTACACCTCGCATGGAGTACATACAGTTCTCATCAATCTCAAGGAAGAGACGGTTACGCTTTATATGAAAATTTACTGTAAAATTTTCAAATAAATCTTACTTCGACTTTTATCTAACACTTCTTTGAACTGTCAAATCGTACCTAATACAATTATATGATTACGAATAAAAAGTTAAAGTATAGTTCTGCTGTTTCCGATATTACGACACTGGACCACTCAGTATCGGAACTGTAGTATCGGATCTAGTGGTCCGAGATTCCGATACTACGATACTACGAGATTCCGATATTACATGCCCTAGTCGCGAACGACCGAGAGATGGCGTGATTTTGTTTACGTGCGGTGAGCCGGTGATACGAGAATGGTGCGCGAAAAGTTTTGTTTGTTTGTGTTGAAATTGGTAAGCAGTGAGTACATTTGCATCAGAAGTGAAAGTGTTTAAATCGTTTAATAACAACCAACATTTTTATAGGTACGCAGCTTATTTTCTATTATGGTATTTACAAAAAAGATATACCTAGGTACGGTCGGGGTCGCCGTCGCTTTACTTTGCAGCTTTTTTCGTGTGAAGCGCACCGACCGCCCGGATACCTACGAAAGATTAGCTTGGTAAGTACCTACTATGAAGTAATACGTATTAGTCGACCAACATAATTAGGCGCATGTCAGCTAGACGTTTATCTCAGTTGTTCAATAATTTAAAAACTAAACGTATCTTCTTCGATATTCCATTTTAAAATCTGACCACTCAGCATGTGCAAACTAATTGAAGTGCAATATATTTAGATTGTTAATCATTGAACAATTATGATAAACGTCTAGCTTTAATGCGATTAATTATGTTGGTCAAGTAGTAAATATGAAAAGTTTTGATTGACTGAGAAAATATCTACCTTACATTAGGTACAATGGCGGACTCCGTCGCTTTACCCGTCTAAAGGTCAAAATCCCTCGCACACCGCGTCGTCTATTTGGTACGGGCACGTAGGTACCCGGGCGGTCGGTGCGCTTCACACGAAAATCGCTGCAAAGTGGTAAAGCGACGGCGACCCCGACCGTACCTAGGTATATCTTTTTTGTAAATACCATAATAGAAAATAAGCTGCGTACCTATAAAAATGGAGGTTGTTATTAAACGATTTAAACACTTTCACTTCTGATGCAAATGTACTCACTGCTTACCAATTTCAACACAAACAAATAAAACTTTTCGCGCACCATTCTCGTATCACCGGCTCACCGCACGTAATCAAAATCACGCCATCTCTCGGTCGTTCGCGACACTCGCTCGTCCACCACTATACGAGACTTCTAATTCGAGTTACTAAAATTAAAAATTGCTTGACATAAGTTTCCATAGAAATAACGTGTAATTGACATTACAACGGTAGATTTAAGTGTAATTTTATGACTTGAATTAATAATAATTAGACTTTATGTCAGTATCTTAAGCCAATAAATAAAATTGTGCACGATTGTACTTAAAATCGAATGTATGGTAGAAGTTTACATTAGATTTTTGGAAAATAGCAAAGAAGAATTCTTTTTTTATTGATATTGAAAGATTCACAATTTCACACACAATTTTTTCATGTATTTATTTGTTTAAAACGTCAACCCGTTTCTCTGGAATCGCCATCGCAAGAATCGTCAAGTTCGCAGCCCACTTAGAGACCGTAATATCTCGGTTTGTATTGAAGTACAATTGTTGAAATTTTGCGTATACGATTCACTATTTATGCACAGTTTTTTGACATATAAATCACATTGATACGAACTGTATTTCTTAAGGTGCCTGCTATCTTGACGTCAAGTTAGCAGGCACACCAAGATACTCAAATATCTTTTGAACCATAGTATCACTATTTATATGCAATACGTCACTATTTATACACAATTTTTTGACATTGTCAAAACCGTCTAATTCCGTGGTGTGCCTGCCAACTTGACGCTCACGACAATAGTCCTATCCGTGATGATAGAGCGGTCCCAGTAGAGCGTTGTATGACCATTTTCGCGCAGGTGCGTACGTATAGTACGGCACCTCTGATTCAACAAGGCCATATTGAAGAGCAAGTTGCTGGTGAATTATTCTGGCTACTTGGTTGTGTCTGTGCAAATCTAAGGCGTATAAGTTTTGCTGGACTGCTTACGCCAGGGTTTATGTCCGGGAGACCGACGATTCTCCTATTATTACGATTAAATCGGAAGCCCAGGTGCACAAACTTATGGAAAAGTGACTGATGATGGTCTCAAGACGTTATGTTGTTTATTATTGTTGCAAAATAGCATACTTTTGCATTTCCTTAAGGTATGCTGTTACATATAACCTTATAAATATAACTACCTTCATATATTCAAAATATACCTATAGTTTTTTCTCTGTAAGAATCTATCGTGTATGCTTGAGAATCATAATAATAAGTCTTATTATACTTTGTAGTCGATTAATTACACACAAACAAACAATCACACACATAAACACAATCACAATCAAACTCACATTCTCATCTATATCTACAATAACAAAACATTTTTTTTTATAATAACAAATATGACTTATATTTAATTTGTATAAATATGAACAAATATATTACAAAACACAAAACCCTATTGTTACAAATTGTTTCTCTGCCATCATTAATTAATGGATAGTTTAATAAATACTATTACAAATGTAGACTTTAGAAATTGCACGCTCTATAAAATGTGATGTTGAAAAGGTAGAAAAGATATTAAATATATGTGAAAGGGATTTTACAATGATAACTCAGAATATTCGCAGTGTCTATTCCAATTTTGATGACCTACTTGTTGCGCTTGCTAATTTCCAATTTTGCCCTGGCATAATTATTTTAACCGAATGCTGGCTCTCAGATCATAAACCCATACCTAACATCATAAATTATGTAACATATTCAACTACGCGATACTTTAATAAAAGTGATGGCGTGGTAGTCTATGTTAAAAATGATATTAGCATTAAAGTCAATGAAATATTATTAAAAAATGCCTCTTGTCTTCAACTAGAAATAGATGAAATTATAATTTTGGCTATATATAGATCACCGAATTCAGATACTGATATTTTTATAGATTCATTAAATAATTATTTGGAATCTATATATACAAGTAAAAATATTATCTTATCTGGTGACATTAATATAAATATTATATCTAAAGACACTGACTCAAGTTTACAAAATATAATGATGAAACACAATATAATGATTGGAGATTGTCACCCTACTAAGGAAGATAGATCTTTAGATCATATCATGCTCAAGCTTGCACATGATAAGTTGGCTCAGATTGCTGTATTAAGCACGACAATAACTGATCATGCAATGGTTCTCTTACACCTAACAAATGTTAAAGCACAGCCGTTATATAATAAAACTAAATCAGTTGTGGACTTTGACGGTGCTGTAAAATGTCTTATAAACAAAAATATATCGGAACTTCTCTTTTGTAACGAACCAAATCTGTTAACCGAATTATTGTTGCGAAAATTAATGGAATCCATAAAAGAAAACACCAGATTACTTAAGGTACCAAAACGTGATCGAGTAATTAAACCGTGGATGACTACAGGGTTACTACGTTGTATCAAGCACAGGAATAAACTGCAGTCTGAGCTACGCCAGAATCCTACTGACGTTATTCTTGGAATTTCCTTGAGAAGGTACCGCAATCACTGTAAAAATCTGATTAGAAATCTCAAACGAAAATATGAAAGAAAGCTTCAAAAAATTACTTATAGGAAGTGCACCAAAACTGATTCTACAATTCTGTTGCAAACTGAATCTTCGGCGGAAAAATCAATAGACCAAGTTAATGGTTTCTTTAGTAATGTTGGTAAAAATCTAGCAAATGCCATTGTCCAGCCAAAACAAAGTCAATTTATGAACAGTTCCCTTACAAACCCACTGCTGTCTTTTTTTGCTCTTTATGATGCAGACGTGGAAGAAGTACATGCTATCCTTATGTCTTTAAAATCAAATAGTGCCTCAGGCTGAGATAGTATTCCAACAAGTTTTTTTAAAATTAGTGTCAGTCTTGTGTCATTTAGTTAACCTATGCTTTCATAGTGGTACATTTCCATCTATGCTTAAAGAGTCCTTAGTAACCTGTACACAAAAATGGAGATGAGAAGGACATAAACAACTACAGACCAATTTCAGTACTGCCAGCAATTGCAAAATTATTAGAAAAATTAATTAATAAAAGACTCTTAAATTATCTCAATAAATTTAATATATTATCTAATTCTCAATTTGGCTTTCAAGCTAAAAAATCAACCGAAGATGCAGTAATGGCTCTTACGTCTGTAGTTGTTGATCATCTGGACAAGAAATCAAAGTGTCTCACTGTGTTTCTTGACCTAAGAAGGCATTTGACACTGTGTCCACCCTCATTCAATTGCAGAAATTGGAAAATATTGGAATAAGGGGTGTGCCCCTGGATCTGCTAAAAAGCTATTTGACTGGTAGGTCACAGAGGGTAAAAATAGGATCTTATATAAGTCAACCAACTACTATAACTTATGGCGTGCCGCAGGGAAGTGTCTTGGGGCCCACACTGTTTCTCATTTATATAAATGAACTCTGCAGTATGAATATTCTACATGCTAATATATTTTCATACGCGGATGATACTGCAATTGTATTCTCCGGAGACTCTCTGAATGATCTTAAAGTTAATGCAGAGTATGGCTTGGCCATCATAGCGGAGTGGTTATGCCTAAATTTGCTCACATTAAATAATAGCAAAACTAATTATATTTTATTTTCTATCAAAAATAGTTTGCCTGATTTTCCAAAAAGTATTAGGGTTCATACCTGCATGCCATTAACAAATGCAAACTGTAACTGTCCCACTATAACAAGAGTGACAGATACTAAATACCTAGGGATACTAGTAGACAAAAGACTCTCGTGGCTGCGCCATGTTGAATTGGTTGATGGTAAATTACGAAAATTAATGTGGCTCTTTAAAACTCTAAGATACGTGGCTAACCAAAAATTGTTAAATCAGATCTATATAGCATTGGCCCAATCAATACAAATTTACTACATAACTTTATGGGGTAGAGCTGTGAAAAGCCATTTTATTCAACTAGAACGAGCTCAAAGAGGATTGGTGAAAATAATGTATTTTAAACCACGTTTGTTTCCAACAATTGCATTATATTCAAACAGTGGGATTTTGTCAGTGAGAAAACTATATTTATTGCATGTAGTCCTCAAAAACACATGTCATTAAGTTTTGACGCGGAAAATTTATCTAAGAGAAGGAAAGACAGAGTTGCCAATGTTATTAAACTTAACACAAAATTTGCTCAAAATCAGTTTAAAAATATCTCATCTCATTTATACAACAAAATTAATAATATCTTAGATATATATACATACGATGACTTACCGCAACTGTAAGCTAAAAGTTACTGAATGGCTTTTATCCTTAGAATATTCTGAAGTAGAAAACCTATTGAAAATTGGTGTTTGATGTGAGTTTTACACACACACGCGCACTCCTATGCACACATACACACACGTACTCACTCACACACACACACTCACATTTACACACACATAAACACAGACAATCAAAAGTTTGTAAGTACCTATATTTTGTTTTTACGTTTTTGTAAATTAATAATAATTAATAAAGAAATTTTATTATTATTATTTTATTAAATACTCTTCGTAAGCAAGTTGAGAACAACTGGAAATAATATGTCGGAGTGATTCTCCTGGACGGCGGCATGCCCGACAGATGTCGACCGTACCGTCCTCATAATATATTTCCAGTAGTTATTCGTCTTGATAACTTCATCTTCAATGGCACAAACAAAACCTTCGGTTTCCCCAAAGAAGTCACCAAAACGTAGTCAGTTCACCGAGGCAGGCAAATCTACATCAGGCCCAGTTAGAGCCCGATAGTAGCGCCCGTGTAGCACCTTGCACTTCCATATACCTTTGCGATCGAGAGTGCTTAGCACCATTGGTTTGCACCAGTTTTCTGTTGCCAAGCAGAGCGGCGTAAAGTGTCTATCAACTGCCACGACATCCAAATGCATCCCGCACTCACTGTTAAGGAAATAATCCCTGAGACTGCACACCTCACGGTTATGTAGGTCCTTGGCATTTAAAAAGCCGCGCCCCCACATCTCCGCGGGATGTACAGCCTCATAACAGATGAGCGCGGGTTAGCATTCTGGAAGTCGTGAGCATTTGACGGACTCTTCTATCCAAGGCGTCCAATTCGGTCTGAGTCCATCTTAGTATGCCAAAGGAGTATGTGAGCAGAGGCATAACGCAGCCATTAAAAGCACGCGTCTTATTGCCACCCGATAAAAGACTGTTAAGTACTTTTCTTAGGCGGCAAAAGAATCGCTCCCGTAATGACTGTTTTATGTCCCCATCCGCAACACCCAAAGAAAGTGCCATACCAAGATATTTATCGTTTCGGAGAGTTGTAAATTGGTTGAATTTACTGCTCTCCCACGCTGTACATGCATAACCGCACACTTATCCACACCAAACTCCATCTTGATGGCACTGCTGAAAGTCTCAGTAATTTTCAGCAGTTTCACCAAGTCTTGGCGGTTTGGTGCGAACAACTTGAAACTACATGGATGACCATCCATGTACAAGAAATGCGACATAACTTCACCCCCTCTTCGCAGTCGGCAGCCTAACCTTGAATTTCTCAACAAACTGCTGAGAGAATTCAAAGCTAGGCAAAACCATAAAGGATTAGACTGTCGCTTTGGAATATGCCACGCTCTATGCTTATAAAATCCTGCGTAACAAAAACACTATCTCGACATCCTGGTTAACACAAGACCGTGGTCCACTGCCGCATACATGACACCAAAAAGGATTTTAAAGTTATATCAATTTTATATAACTCTAAAATCGCGGCACCGAATCATAGGTCTCCTTATAGTCAATCCAGGCTGTGGAGAGTCCCTCTGCCAGGCCGAATCTTCTGGCATATGGTCATGTCAATGAGGAGAAGCTCCTTAGTACCACGGGACCCAACCCTACATCCATTCCGAGTTATGTCCAAAATATTGTTTGCAACAATGTGCGAGTTAATTTTTGTTCTCAGAATGGATGTAAGGGGCTTGTATAAAGTAGGTAAGCACGTGATGGGTCTATAATTTTTCGGTTCCGTGGTACTACCTGATTTGTGGAGTAGAAAAGTGACACCAGTAGTCAACCGACTTGGGAGTGAGCCGAGCTGTATGCCTTCTTGGAATTGTGTTGCCAGTAACTCGTGTGAACATCGAAACCATTTGATCCAGAGGTTTTGCAATCTGTCCGGTCCTGGGCATTTCCAATTTTGGGCCGTACGGATTGCAAAACTTACGTCAGCTGTACTAATATTTAAAGATAAGACAAGATAAGATGATTGTTTATTTGCAATTTGACATGGTATAAAGATGTTACATTATAAAATACATAGATCACATATCAAGCTCATTTTATAATAGCATGCAAACATTAAGTCCTCTCAGTAATACTCTAATATTTTCAATAATTAAAATCCATTAAACAATAACATTATGCAAGTAAATCATTTTAAATTAAATAGTAAACATCATTATTTATCGAACAAAAAAAATCCTCTATGTCATAAAATGTATTCTCAACTAACCACTTATACAATTTTCTTTGAAAAAGATTAGTGTTTAGCAACTTAAGATCCTTAGGAATGTTATTAAAAATACGCACACACATTGCCAAGCAGCTTTTGATTGTACTTGGCAGATTTTAGTATATCTTTTAAGACAAGTTTATATGGGTCTTTTTTAAGCCTTAAGTTTATATCACTTGCCATTTCAAATAAATTCCTATGCTTCTTAACGAAACTGCAGATTTCGTACATGTGCAATGTTGGCAGTGGTAAGAGACCAAGATCTCGAAACATTGGTTTTAAAGGTTGCATGGTCTTGATAGGTTCACACGCCTCCCTGACAACACTCATCCATTCACTTCTGTGTGCTCGACGGGCACCAACCAAATGTTGCGCCAGAAATTAGTCATGGCATCTACATCTGGTAGCTGCCCGTCGTTCACACGTTGATCAGCTCCTTCCCAACGTCTGTATACTTTTCTTTGGTCTCTTTGAAAGAGGCGATTTTGTTGGTATTGGTCCACACGCACTCTGTAGCGACGTATACAGTTTGCCAATGCATAAACTTTTTGCTTTAGAAAGTTAATACGTTCCGTCACACAAGCCATATAGTTTTCCGGGTGAACATCAGTCCCCACCTAGGCTTGTGACGAATCGCATGACGCGAGGCAGGTTATTGCCATTTCTGAAGCAAGTTAGCTTTGCAATGAGTGTCCTGAACCTATTGATATGCCCCTCGATCCTCAATTGCCAAGCAGGGGCAGTCCCGGTTCGCCGCGGTACTCGGTCAGAATCCTGGAATTTGATACGAGCAACGCAACACACTGCGGTAGCTCCACAATAGAGGATCAAATGGGTACCATTCAATCGATTCGATCTCGTATTATGTATATTTGTGGGCAAACAAGGTATACGCGGCCTAGAATTACGCGTGTCACGATACTGTAAATTGGCATAGTTCGAAGTGCTCCTTATTTGCTCATTCGCCTGTGTACTTACATTTGTATTTATGAAATCTTCATCGTCGGGTACCGGATCTACTCTTGCCACCAAAACCGGCGTCACGGCCTGTAATTGTGGGGCAGGGTGATCCTGCACCGAAGAAGAAGCCGCACAAATACGTAGTGACTCCAGGAATAATCGATCAAGTGCTGACTGATCCAGCAAGTTGTTACGCTGGATCACCCGCACTTGATCCGACAATTGTTGGGCAGACAAGTCTATGGTTGGTTCAAGGGCCTGAAACAAAGACAGCAGCCTAACACGATACGGTATTATTATTATTATTATTAATATATTTATTTCAGACAGAGAGAATAAATTTATTAGTAGTACAAGAAACTTATAAAACTATGTTTGTAACTATTGGAGAATTATTATTATTCTTATAATTGTTTATTATTTAACTGAGGCACAAGACATGTGTACAGTTACCCTGTGTCTCAATATTGGACCATCACAGCAGTCTGCAATTGCACTCAGAGGGCTATTGTACTTACATCAAATTTTACAAAACATTTAAGTTTTTTTTCATGTATTGCCTACTAGTAGATACTAATAGGATTTTCTCGTAATATGGACACACTGTTTAACTAAAAATTGTTAATTTAAAAACTTCCGCATAAGTATTAAAATTTTGTTGTTGCCTTACCGGACCTACTGGTGTACTTAAAATTATTGTTTAAAGATAGATGCCGATACCACTGTAAATAAATCAAATCTATACTTACTAACCTCCAGTGTTTTCTATGAATTCTTGAAGTCTACTGCAACTACTGCTATAAATGAAAAAAGATTTTAGAGCAAATATTGCTTTATAAAGTGTGACACAGCAAAGTACATTTACAATAAATTAAACTCCCACCCACCACTGTAATAATAATTTTTACAAATTATCAATGAAATACCTACCATATCAAATTGATTTTTTTTTGATTGATTGATTAACTGACACATAAACTTGACAGACAGAATTTTTTTTTAAAATATATTTTGTTCCGTGAAGGAACAGGCTAAGATCAGAGGGCCTAGTCAATTGGCAAACAAATTAAACGCTACGAAATCTTCGCTACGATAAACCGAATGTATGGGATTGACATAAGCAAAAGTTACCTACGACGTAAAATTTACGCTAAAATAGACCTAATTGACAGTTTGACAAGCCAAGAATCGCTAATCTAGCGATCACTCAAACATTGAAGATAAAAATTCACACAAAATGGCGATTGTTTGATCAGCTGATGAAGGAATAGTTGTGTTGTGTTGAAGTTTTGTTTAAAATGCTCTTTTTAGGGCTATTGTGGACTGCGATAATCAAGTGCTCAGGCGCTAAGGAAGAAATGTTTCCCTACGTTACTTGGAGCAAAGTAACGAAATCGAGTTTGTTGTACTTGTGAATAGTTCTCAGAGTTCTCGTTTACGAACTTTCAAATATTTAGCTAAGGTCTGCCGGGAATTGCGTGCTGATATAGTTGTTGCGATGTGAGTGACCAAATAAATGTGTGTCATGCAACATTTTCCGCAACGAAGAGCAAGTCGCTGCATAACAATTTGTAGGGGCTCTCAAACCATACAAACATTTGGGCCAAATAAATCCACCTAAGTACCTTTAATCATGACAAGAAAGGTCAAGAATAAGACAACAGTAAGGGACTTTTTGTATAAATATTAAATGTAACCTATCCATAATGTCCATTTATCAATTTATAACTTAGATTGCCTATTTGTTTTACAGGTTCCAATGAAGATTTAATTTGCCAGGTAGCTTAGAGTATTAAACCAAGGCTCTAAGTGTAGTAAGGTGTACCTATTGACTATACCCTATAAATCTTATACAGACAAGCATCTTTCTTAATAGGAAAAGATATCAGTCCTTACGTTCAAACGGTAAGTTTTAATAAATAAATTATTACTTACATAATAAAGGTAAGTATTATGCCTATTATTATATTGGGATTTACCAGGAAATGTCAGTTTTGTTAAAATTGCTAGAATAAAGAGTATTGACATAAAGATAAAACTATTTTATGTGGTTTTGCATATTTGAGACGACGATTCAAAAATCTTAAATGTTACCTCATAATTTGGAGGATGGACTTCCTCAGAATGGTGAACAAACATGGTTATTTGGTAAAAAACAACATCAAGCAATTTTGTATAATACATAGGTACTTACCTACTAACTTTTTATCTATGACAATTTTCTATAAGTAAGTATATTGTTCTAATTTCTTAGGAGATTCTGGATACCTTCAAAAAGCATGGTTAATGATAATAACAACAATATTTAATGCTGCATCAGACTCACAAGAAAGGAGGGGTGTGTACCACATGTCATATCCAACAATGAAACTGCATTGAACATGGCTTTGGCATCGTTGAATTTAGTTATTTATATGATTTTTTCTTGTGGAGCTCTAATGTTGACAACGTTTTTATTCTACAAAAAGGAGCAGTCTGTGCCATAAATATATTTATCCATAAAATAGTAATTTGGTTTATTTGATGAGGAAAAATGAAGTATAAAGTTAATTTAGTTCTAAGTTTATTATGCTTTATTTAAAAAGATTTACTTATGTACAAAAAAACAGTACCTTCGTTGACAACATTTTTATTTTAAGAAAAGGAACAGTGTGCCATAATATATTTAACCCATAAAATAGTGATTTGGTTTATATGATGGGGAAAAATTAAGTATAAAGTTAATTTAGTTCTAAGTTTATTGTACTTTATTAAAAAGATTTACTTAGGTAGGTACTACAAAACAGTACCTTCTTATACACACAATTGGCATTTATTTTTATACACATATAGTTTTAATGTCAATAAGAGAAAGTGAAGCCTCATATTTAATAAACTTTGACTCTGAGAGAGTTAGGTAAGGAAATAAGAATATATTAAGAAATACAACATTAATGTTATTTTTTACTTGATATTTAATTTTACTTGCAGTAGGTACCTATAGAAAATGTTTAAGTACCTACTTATATCAATTTCTACTAGCCATAACATTAAGCTATTGAAGTTGTACTTGATTCATTATCAACATACCAAGGTAATTATATGTATAAACTTGTATTATTATTATCCTATTATTAAATCTGGTGGGTTCTATTGTGTTTGTTATAATATTGTTTTTTCTTTAAATAGGTGGCTTAACATAAGGTGGCCTGTTATACATATAATACAAATTAAGTTCCATATCTACCATACTCTGTAATAGTTTAGTTATTATCAATTTGGCGATTGTGAAGTAATCGATTGTAATTGTTGCTTGAGTTAGTAATGTTACTATCACATTTTTATTTGTGTGAATCTGTAAATGGTTTGCTGTTTCACATTTTCAGTGTTATACTTTTTATAGAACTGTCGATACACCTGTGAATATAATATAAATAAATAAAATTAATTGTTTTTAAATTATTTTTGGTAAATATATACTACCTACTAACTTTTTATGTATGACAATTTTCTATAAGTAAGTATATTGTTCCAATTTCTTAGGAGATTCTGGATACCTTCAAAAAGCATGGTTAATCATAATAACACCAATATTTAATGCTGCAACAGGCTCACAATAAAGAAGGGATGTGTACCACATGTCGTATCCAACAATGAAACTGCATTAAACATGGCTTAAAGTTGTACTTGATTCATTATCAACATACTAGGGTAATTATATAAAATTAATTGTTTTAAAATTATTTTTGGTAAACATATAAATAATCCTATGTTTTATTTCGAAACATTATCAACCAACTCATAATGAATGGCAGTGAAATAAATAATGTAAAATAAATAAATATTTTAACTTGTCGCGTAGAGACCACGATCATGTCATTGTGTCTGTGAAGGCGTATATTTAATAAATGATTAGACTTTTAATTTCAATTATTTTCGGTACCTACCGCTATAAATAAGTAACAATGAAACAATCCTATATTAAGGCGATGTTGTCTTCATCGTCATCCTATGAACGTCCTGAACGTTCCCACATGAACGACAGCACTAAGGCAGACTGGGCTATAACAGGCTTAAGCCCTGAGCCAATACAACCGCAGTGTGCTTTACGTGCCTTCCGAAGCACGGAGGAGCTCGAGACGCTTTTTATTTGGTTACCCATCCTTTAGCTCGGTAATGTGAAAGTTGCGTAACTAACTGGCAAGATCACAAACCGGTGCGGCGCGGGCGGGGACTTTTTGCATTAGTTTAACCTCTAGCATTACCTTTCAAGTAACAGTAAGTACATTGCTTCGCTAGTTTGCATATTTTAAAATTAGTTTTAATTTAACTAGCAAAACCATGTACTTGGAATGTTTTTTATTTTATTTTATTTAGGACAATAATCAATTAGAAAAGTAATGTGATAGGTGTTGTAGTTAGACAACTAAACCCGAAAGCATTAGCCGCTACGCCATAGAGTTACTTTAGGCGATGTATTTAATACGAAATATGAACATGGGCTTCATTTGACATTTGAAGCCCATAAATGAAGTTGGCGGTATCGCCTAACTACCTTAACTTCATATTTTTGACGAAAGCAATAGAGTGAATGATTGGCTTCATTTTCCTATACGATTAGACAGAAGTCGGTATCGCGTAAAAATTAAAAAAAAAAATAGCCGCATTGTAATGTCAAATGAAGCCAATAGGCAATAGCAAACTTGTCATTGACTTCAATTTTGAACCGACTGTTTAACTCGACTTGAGTATAAAATTTGCTTTTTTAACTTCTTTATTACTTAATAGACTTAATTTCGGCCGTATGCCGTCATCACGAGCGATCTGCCGAGCTACGTCAGAAGAGAAACGCCTAAAACGGAGGTAGGCGATGGAGCGGTAGATACTGCGGGATTCTAGCAGCTTGTGCCCGAAACTTCCTTTGTTTCGTCATTTCGTCTCTCGAAGTCGCAATTTACTTCTCTATGTGAAGACATCATTCCACTTCTACCAAGTAATCGGAGGTGTACAGCCGTGCGCCCGGAGATTAAGGTAAGGATTCAGCAAACAGACCCACTTAGAAGCTCACCTTATTTAATGCAAAATTTCATTGATCTTACTGTTAAAAAAATATTATGTTTCAGGTTTTAGCTGCATTGCATTTTTATGCAAGCGGTGGTTACCAGCAGAATGTCAGGAATGAAAGGTCCCTTGGCCTCTTACAGGCTACAATGTCTGAGTGCCTTGCAGAGGTAACCAATGCCCTTAATTCTCCTCTAATCTTGAGAAAATATATACATTTTCCAAGATCTCAGAGTGCACAAGCAGCTGTATCACAAAGGTATGTTGTATGCATTCATTGGTTAATAAAACTTTAGTAAATAATAATAATAAAATAAACTTTATTTTCTCATCACAAACACATGTAAGTATACAATCTTTGTTACAAAAGTAGTAAAGATTTGTTATGATTGCTGTTGTTTTAGATTCATGGAGAAATTCGGTTTCCCTGGAGTTTGGGATGTGTGGATGGTACACACTGTGCCATCATCCAGCCCAAGGATGACAAATAGGCTTATTTTAATAGAAAACACTACCATTCTTTGAATGTGTTGGTTGTAAGTATACCCAGTCAAGATGATCCTTTAAATACTCATCAAGAATTTACATTGTTTAGGTATGTGTGATGCGGCATTTGGTAGTGTGAGTCATGATTCCTTTGTATGGAATGCATGTCCTGTAAAGGGAGATATGCAGCGGCTTTATGAAGAAGGCCACCACTTTTGGCTTTTAGGTGTGTGGCTTTGTATGTTTCTACTACATAATAAAATTTTTACTTGAATCATGGATAGAATACAAAACTTAGTGACATTATATACAATTATACATGATAGAAATAGGTAAACAATCTGTAGCAACATAAATGGAAGTAAAGGTAGTTTGTTTTAAAAAAGTCTGTCATCGAATTGAATTATACAAGTATTACCATATCCCATGGAGACTTTTAGCAAAGGACTTTATTAATTAATATATATATGTTTACTTAATACTATTCTTTTTTATCAGGAGGATTGTGTCTGCTATCAAAGGTAATGGGTTCGAATGCCATGGTCTGGAGCCTAAATAGAAAAAATATTGTGTTATTTATTTATTTGTTTTTGTTTCAGATATATCGTAATGATGTGAGCGTCAAGTTGGCAGGCACACCACGGAATTAGATGGTTTTGACTATGTCAAAAAATTGTGTATAAATAGTGATAAATAGTGACGTATAGCATATAAATAGTGATACTATGGTTCAAAAGATATTTGAGTATCTTGGTGTGCCTGCTAACTTGACGTCAAGTTAGCAGGCACATTAAGAAATACAGTTCATATCAATGTGATTTATATGTCAAAAAACTGTGCATAAATAGTGAATCGAATACGCAAAATTTCAACAATTGTACTTCAATACAAACCGAGATATTACGGTCTCTAAGTGGGCTGCCAACTTGAAGATTCTTGCGATGGCGATTCCAGAGAAACGGGTTGAAGTTTTAAACAAATAAATACATGAAAAAATTGTGTGTGAAATTGTGAATCTTTCAATATCAATAAAAAAAGAATTCTTCTTTGCTATTTTCCAAAAATCTAATGTAAACTTCTACCATACACATTCGATTTTAAGTACAATCGTGCACAATTTTATTTATTGACTTATGATACTGACATAAAGTCTAATTATTTTTAATTCAAGTCATAAAATTACACTTAAACCTATCGTTGTAATGTCAGTTTCACGTTATTTCTATGGAAACTTATGTCAAGCAATTTGTAATTCTAATGACTCGAATTAAAAGTCTCGAGATAGTGGTGGACGAGCGAGTGTCGCGAACGACCGAGAGATGGCGTGATTTTGTTTACGTGCGGTGAGCCGGTGATAAGAGAATGGTGCGCGAAAAGTTTTATTTGTTTGTGTTGAAATTGATAAGCAGTGAGTACATTTGCATCAGAAGTGAAAGTGTTTAAATCGTTTAATAACAACCTACATTTTTATAGGTACGCAGCTTATTTTCTATTATGGTATTTACAAAAAAGATATACCTAGGTACGGTCGGGGTCGCCGTCGCTTTACTTTGCAGCTTTTTTCGTGTGAAGCGCACCGACCGCCCGGATACCTACGTGCCCGTACCAAATAGACGACGTGGTGTGCAAGGGATTTTGACCTTTAGACTGGTAAAGCGACGGAGTCCGCCATTGTACCTAATGTGAGGTAGACATTTTCTCAGTCATTCAAAACTTTTCATATTTACTACTCGACCACCGACAAGTTACATGCCTAGTCTTTTATGACTAATAAAGAAAGAATGAGCTACCTACGAATAGTTATTCCGTGTTTTGTCTCTTTTACTCTAATTAAAAATTACGTTTAAATGACAGGAACAAAACACGGAATAACTATTCCTAGCTTATTCTTTGTTTATTAGTCATAAAAGACTAGGCAGGTAACTTTAACATTTAATGCACTAGGAATATAATTGACCCTAGTTAACTTTACGAAAGATTAGCTTGGTAAGTACCTACTATGAAGTAATACGTATTAGTCGACCAACATAATTAAGCGCATGTCAGCTAGACGTTTATCACAGTTGTTCAATAATTTACAAACTAAACGTATCTTCTTCGATATTCCATTTTAAAATCTGACCACTCAGCATGTGCAAACTAATTGAAGTGCAATATATTTAGATTGTTAATCATTGAACAATTATGATAAACGTCTAGCTTTAATGCTATTAATTATGTTGGTCGAGTAGTAAATATGAAAAGTTTTGAATGACTGAGAAAATATCTACCTCACATTAGGTACAATGGCGGACTCCGTCGCTTTACCAGTCTAAAGGTCAAAATCCCTTGCACACCACGTCGTCTATTTGGTACGGGCACGTAGGTACCCGGGCGGTCGGTGCGCTTCACACTAAAATCGCTGTAAAGTGGTAAAGCGACGGCGACCCCGACCGTACCTAGGTATATCTTTTTTGTAAATACCATAATAGAAAATAAGCTGCGTACCTATAAAAATGTAGGTTGTTATTAAACGATTTAAACACTTTCACTTCTGATGCAAATGTACTCACTGCTTATCAATTTCAACAAAAATAAATAAAACTTTTCGCGCACCATTCTCGTATCGGCTCACCGCACGTAAACAAAATCACGCCATCTCTCGGTCGTTCGCGAAACTCGCTCGTCCGCCACTATCCCGAGACTTTTAATTCGAGTCACTAAAATTACAAATTGCTTGACATAAGTTTCCATAGAAATAACGTGAAACTGACATTACAACGATAGATTAAGTGTAATTTCATGACTTGAATTAAAAATAATTAGACTTTATGTCAGTATCTTAAGTCAATAAATAAAATTGTGCACGATTGTACTTAAAATCGAATGTATGGTAGAAGTTTACATTAGATTTTTGGAAAATAGCAAAGAAGAATTCTCTTTTTATATATATTGAAAGATTCACAATTTCACACACAATTTTTTCATGTATTTATTTGTTTAAAACTTCAACCCGTTTCTCTGGAATCGCCATCGCAAGAATCTTCAAGTTGGCAGCCCACTTAGAGACCGTAATATCTCGGTTTGTATTGAAGTACAATTGTTGAAATTTTGCGTATTCGATTCACTATTTATGCACAGTTTTTTGACATATAAATCACATTGATACGAACTGTATTTCTTAATGTGCCTGCTATCTTGACGTCAAGTTAGCAGGCACACCAAGATACTCAAATATCTTTTGAACCATAGTATCACTATTTATATGCTATACGTCACTATTTATCACTATTTATACACAATTTTTTGACATAGTCAAAACCATCTAATTCCATGGTGTGCCTGCCAACTTGACGCTCACGTAATGATTGGTTCAACTTCTCCTATTAATGGTCTAAAAATTGTCAACTAACTTGCTTTGATTATTGTAAGAAAATAAATTGTTAATTTTTTTTAATTGAAAATAAAACAAAATATTGAATTATGTCGTATTTTTATTTACTCATACTCAATTCAACTCAAAATTTATTTATTCAATAAACTTAAAATAAGCATTTTGGATCGTCTAAATTTATTTGGATGGATGGGCTCCCGCCCACCCATTCAGGAAGTCTTTTAGCTGTGGAGAAGAACGGGCGCAAGAAACTCCACAGATTTATAATAATACTAGCGGCCGCTCGCGGTTTCACCCGCGTGGTTCCCGTTCCCGTGGGAATATCTGGATAAAAAGTATCCTATATGGTTAATCCAGGTTATAAACTATTTGTATGCTGAATTTCATCCAAATCCATTCAGTAGTTTTTACGTGAAAGAGTAACAAACATCCATCCATACTTACAAACTTTCGCGTTTATAATATTAGTAGGATAGAAGTAAGGACATTTACAAAACAATATGTCATTACCAAATTACTAATATATTATGCTCATCATAGTGCATGTACGCACTATGTCCATACATATTTGTCATTTACTTCTTCCACTTCATAATAACCTTTACTCATGAGGGGTTTTTTAACAAGGGCTTTAAATGTATGAAAAGGCATTTCAATAATATTTAGTGGAAGTTTGTTAGAAAACGTTACACATTTACCCATGAAAGTGTCACCTGTTTTATGAAGCCTAAAACTAGGGACGGCAAGCTTATTTTTCCTACGAGTGTTTAAGTTATGAAGATCACAATTTTTAACGAATGTCTTTTCATACATAAGGTTTTCAAAAATAAATTGTGATGCAATAGTTAATATTTCGATTTTTTTAAACACTTCTTTGTGAGTACCTAGACTTGATGTTGTATAATATGGCGCGGACTGCTCTTTTCTGTAGAATAAATACATCGTCAATATTAGCAGTGGAGCCCCACAACAGTAAGCCATAAAACTACTCTTGCCGTCTCAACATCAGTTAGAACCTTATTTTCTTCACTGCATATGCAGCTGAACTCAGTCTTACAGTAGAATCTACTAATTCAACTACATTATCTTTCATCTTAATTTGTGTGCTGACCTGTCTTACAGTAGGTAAAGAAAATTTAACACACTTTGTTTTTGCTGAATTCAGTAATAAATTATTAAAAGTGAACCAATGTAATACCTTTGAAAGTGCACTATATAAATAGCTTACAAAAAGAACAACTATTGATAAAATTACAAAAAGTGATGGACACCTTTTAAATCAAACAAAGAACAGCAAGACAACTGCTCTATGCACTAGCTCACAGCGAACTGTCTGCTAACAAATACATTTAAATAATATCAGTAACATGATATTTCAATATAACGTTATTATTAAGAAATATTGTTAACACCTTGCACCATTGCCAAAAGGCACATGGATAATAGCCATGAAATTTGTATGAAACTTTTTATGGCGTCGTCGGTCGTCCGATTTGCTTCTAACTTTACAGAAATATTGTTTATAACAAAATAGAATATAGTCTACTAAGGGCCAATTTTTAATCCTCAGATAAAACTTATCCGTTTGATAAAATATTACGCGATGTCACATAAACAAAAATGAAAGACATGATATTATGACAAAACATTTTCAAGTTTTTTTCAAACTACTCCGAAACTGAATAAGGCAAACAAATTGATTGACAAAATAACGAGTTTTGATATAAAAGTTAGTATTAAATAAGAAGAATGGTTTTATTATATTATTAACACCGTTATATTAAACATCAAGTACGAAAACAGTCCATCGATATCAATATCAACTCCTACCACATTACTAATTCCAATCACAGCCAGAGTTACCTACACCTCCGCACCCCCCTGAATTTTGCCGATTGCATGTTTTAGTAAAACTCGCTGAATACGAGTTATGTGGTCTGTGGCGTACATGCAGACACTGTTTGCGACCTCATTTCAATACATAATTCTTTACATTGATAACTTTAAAAGAAAAATGATGTGCTGATTCCATAAATTGAACAAAATACATAAATGGACGTGTTGGTGCCATGAAAGATATATTATTCACTTCTAAATAACTTTAAAATAATTTATTACAAAAGTTCTAGGAACTTTACTGCATACGATAACACAGAAGCATAGCAGCATGCCTTTAATAATAGTTTCTCCTCTTGTCTAAAGAGGGCGCGGGTGTTGTTTTTTAGATATGTAAAAAACATCGCGAATTATACATTTACCTTAGAAAATTTTAAATACAATTTAAGAGGCCTATTACATCTCGACTGTGATTTTTGCATAAAATGACCAATTTTGGCGTTATGGATCTCTGAAAGAAAAATACATTAACAATTATGACTTATTGAATAGTGTAGGATAGCTATTGGAATAGTGCGTAGCGGCCTCGCTTTTTGTAAATTTTGCTTAACTTTTAATTAAACCCAAAATTGCAGAGAAAGATTTTCATAAAGTGCGCGAAGGCACTTTTTTGAGCTCATCGATTGAACTACTGTTATAGACAAGTAAAATAAAAAAAATATAAAGTTATCTCTTATATAGTCGAATAGTGCGTAGCGGCCTCGCAAAGTTTAGATATCATTGATTTTATATAGGAAAAAAATCTTATTCTAAACCAAAAAACTTCGAAAATTGCTATAAGTAACTGTGAATATCTCCTATCTTCGATAATATTATTGAGTAAAATTTATACCAGAGTAATTTTTACTTTATGAGGAATAAAGATTTTATAATGAATTTATTATCCTATTTCGATAAAAACGATAAATACAACTGCAAAATTACTACAAAATGCGATGCGCCGGCTGTCCGAATTCAACTTATGCTCACAGAATGGAGATTTGTAATATTATGCACAAATTTATTATCCTATTTCGATTAAAACGATAAATACAACATAACATTATTTTTAAAGATTGTAGAACAGGCCGCATGCCATTTGTTGCGGAGAAGAGTAAACATACAGACTGAATATACAGGGCCTCGGTATATTGCACCTAGTTATGAAAGTACACTAGCGACCTCAAGCATGAAGCAATAAACAACGCGTCTTTACATACAAAAATAAAACATATTAAATATATTTTGCACCTAGATACATTTTTTATCTAGGTGCTAAAATATTTCGCGATGCGGCTATTAGAGCCTCCCCAGTGGCCTGTATAGCAGCCGTTGACGCCACTTGCGCAGCTGTAGCGGCTTCCTGTGCAGCTGCAGCTGCTCGGGTCGCACGGGTACGCTCCCGCAGGGCCGCTACCACCTCCCTCGAGCTGGCCGCCTGCGACTCCCTCAGGGCAGTCGCCTCTGCCACAACTGCGGTTAGAGGCGGCCGTGTCCCGGGCGCAGAGTGCCAACGTCTCCAAAGAAGCCGCCTGGCGCTCTTCGAATTCGACCGCCCACTGTGGAGGCTGCGCTTCACCTGAAAAACTGACTTCAAAATGAGGAGGAGAAAATAAATAATAATATATGTTATGAAAGAAGTAGAAAAGGGGAGTAGAAATATCATTTGATGCATTTATGTTTTATTTTTTGAATTAGGTTTTTGTTTTCAGAAATTAGTAATTGTTCATGTAGTTCGCAAACTATCAAGGCGCGGGCGCCCTCGTCAGAGGTGTTTCTAAAAAAATATTAGTCTGTCACTGAGGTACAATACTGCCGTTGCAGAAAAACCTAATAAAACAGAAATATTAATTTAATTTATTATACACTATATCTCCCCACGTGCTTGTGCGTGCGTGGGAGGCCTGTGCTCAGCATTGGGACGTTTATAGGCTGATGATGATGTACACTATACTAATGTAATATTTACTTGCGCCATTTACTCATGACAATATGAAACCTAGTGGCACTAGATGTTAAATTACAAGTTTTAAATATGTAAACCCAAAGGTGTTTGACATAAAGACAGATAAAAAAATTACCTGAGTGGCGCGGTGTATAGTTTATTTGGCCATGCTGCGATGAGGACGGGCCCGCATGCAGCTCCTCCGGCGCTGGACTAGGAGGCGACACTGGCGGCGGAGAGGGCGACGCAGGTGGCACTACAGGTGGTGGTGGCAGGGGAAGGTCGTTGGACTGAAATTTATATATTAAACACATGGGTTAATAAAATTGCCTATCCCGCTATTGCAATATCATTATCTGTCACACTCACTGTAGTTACTAACTTTGTACTAATAAGCTTAAGAAACTAACATCATAGGGAACTCGGACTCCATCATTCCCGTCAACCGCCACACTCGAAATTAAGCTGAGGAATCTCTCCTCTACATCTGTCAGCTTAATCTGAGATGGTGGCCCGCCACCAGTCCCCCGTGCATGCACACTCCGTGCTTGTGCCCTCTTCCGCACAGCACATTTCTTTAAATTATTCCAAACATTAAGTAAAAACAATGACATGACTCATATTGTTTTCTTAGGTTTACGTGAACACTAGACATTGAAATAAACCACTTTTTACGGATGAACTCGCATATATTATGCCACACACCCTGTAAAGGGTTTGAAATGTCAGGACTAAAAATAAAACTTTAAATGTACCTAGTTAATAAACGTCAGTTCATATGTAAAAAGTGTTTCATTTCAATTATTTGACTCCTTTGCACTTTGCATACAGTTATACCAAAAAGTTGTTAATTATTGTTAAGCTAATAAAAGTAAAACATAATAAGTTAGACTTTAACATTACGCAATGAATTGAATAGGCATGTAAAACAATGTGATAACTTTTTTGCATGCAGTGAAACCAAAGTAAAAAATGAAACAATATGTTAGTAGGAGACAACATTAAGCAATGGATAGGATACTTACGTGCCTCCATTTACCACTTTAGTGGCGCCAACGCCAACAGAGTTTAGCTGGGTCGCCAGCCGCTCCCACTTGTCGCGGACCTGCAGCTTTGCTAATGGGCCGGTGTCCCAAAGCCGGCCACTAGCGAAACCGCGGTCCGCCTCCATGGCATCCAAAAGCATTTGAAGCTGCTGTTCACTTATAATTTTGCGCGCTGGCATTCTGTCTGAAACATTACAATAGGAACCGTAAATAGTACAAACGAAATGTTAGAAAACATAACTACATTTCGCAATTACTTAATCTCGTTGTTGAATAATTTCCACTATTAGTTTTATATAAAATAAAACTTATGTACTTACTTCTCTTTCAATTATATTTAAAATTAAACTTTTGAAATCGTTTTTTCACCCAAGTCACAAACAAAGCAGCACAGACAGACGTCAATCAAAGTCAGTCAAATTAAATATTCGCGCGCTTCGATAATAAACCACAGATTATCGTATCAAACCACAAGCTGCGTTTTGATCGTATTTTTTTTTGCTTTTTCTCATTTAGTTATCGATGTTATCGAGCTTAAGAGGTAAAGGTTTGATATTTAACTTAGTTTTTATAAGTTTTTGTTTACCATAACACAATTTAAAGCCAAAAATCTACATGTAACACAATTATGAAAAAAAAACAGAAATTTTATAAAATTGATGCTATAAAACGTAACCATCATTCACTCATTAACTTCATGTCCATACAGAATTTTAGGCGATACCAACAGGCTGAAGCCCATGTTAAGGATATTGGCTTCGATGAAGTTCATTTACATTGGCTTGGATTTTTTAGGCGATAGACCCGCCGATCCGAAAATCGCTGGATCGATGACTGCCGATCGGATCTTTCAAAGTATCGGATCGGATCGGCGCATCCCTAGCAGCAAGCAAGAAAACTATAGAGATTTCATTGTTGGTGAAATCCAAAGGGAAACGCCACTGCACAAAAAGAAGAAGAGAAGAAGATTTCATTGTGGATTTCATAGATGCAATCGTAGCATCTCTACTTAGTCTGTGGATGTGGATGCAATTTTGCAAGATGGCGCAATGACTTTCAGACAGTGCGTTTGTCTTTGCTGACAAAAATATTAAACAGTCCAGTACCTAGTTAAATTGTGTAGAAAAGTGGGTTTGACTTTGTTTGTTATGATGTTGTAAATATTTTCGCGTTTATAAAATGTAGACAGAAGTGGTAATGGAATCTCTCGAAGAATCAAATTGTCACTCCTTGAGCGATAGCTTTTCATTGTATGAGCGTTACTTGAGAAGTTTCAATGTTGTAAATAACTTTGTTGAAGATAACCAGCGCGAATCGAGTGAAAGGGTTTTTCCAAACCACGAGGACTACGAAAGTTCAACTAGTAGAGGTAACATTGATTTGTCGGTGCAAGCTAATGTACTAGATAAACATTACCAATCAGCTGAACTAGAATATAACTTACTTATTCCGACTACGTGCGAAAACGTGGATAGAGAATCTTTCTCAGACGTTAACGTTGCAAAACATAAATTCCCTTGTAGTCTGCAACCAGTTTCTTTGGACAATTCGTCGACTACAGCTGATACTTGCCTGCTAAACGAACATTCGGAGCCTATAGACGCTCCTGTGTCATCTGAAGACTCTAAGCCGGAACGTTTCAAGCAACCGATTTTTATAACCTCTACTATGGAAAACAGTAACAATGCTGTTGACAGTGTACCTATGTTTCGTAATGTGATGCCTTCTGAGAACATATTTAAATTGCCTATCAGAGAACTTACTTTTAATGGCACTTTGAAGCATGTTCAACGATTAAAGCCAATTGTGGATCCGCTAACAGCACTAAGTTCAAACAGTGGCTTGGTCACATTAGGTGAAAAGTCCTATGATCACAGCTCAGAAGCTGATTCAAGTGGAAATGACAACAATGCAACAGAGTCTGACATCAAGAATGATAGCAATAGTAATTGTATAGAAAAAACTACTGAAAGTACTGGCGACTCTCAGTATGAAGAGTGTAATGCTAAAAAAGAGTGCTCTATGTTAAATGAAGAGGGCAGTAGTGCAAAATGGAACTCTGAACAAAGTTATTCCTCATTGGAGGCTTCTTTTGACAGTGGAGTGAGGTCTCCAGATATGTTTTCTGATGACGATGACGAAGCAGCTCCTGTTACTGAACCTTTTTGGGGTTTCCTCAACGATTTTGAAGCTTATGATAAGAAAAGTGTAAGAAAGACTGAGGTAAGTAAATAATATTAAAAAATTGTATTAGATTATAATATGAATGAAATATGAATTATCTGTATATTTTTTATAGCTCATCCTTCAAGGAGTGCTGCCTCCTCCTTCTATAACAACTATGAAGACTGATGTTACACAAATGCTCAAGAAATATTACTGTTTTCTGCCTGCATTTACTAATGACGATAAAGCTACAATACCTGAAACAAACTCTGTAACACCTTCAAAGAGAGTGTCCTTTGTGCATATACCTACAGAACTCACTAACTTAGCACAAGTGACTGAACAAAGTGAGAAAGACTTGACTTTCAATGACAGACCTAGGAACTCATTATCAAAGGAGAGTGTCAAGTCTGAATCAGAGTTAGATACTAGTGCTAATGACAAGTCTATTGTTCTTAAAACATGCTCCCAAATGGAAGCTACGGAAACCCCTTGGCCAGAAGTTTTAAAGTGCAGGCATTATGGTGTGCAGTAAGTATTTTGTTATTATTTGAACATTAACCCATTACCTAACGGTGTCGCGTAGAGGTGAAAGCATTCTACCACCCCCTCTCTTCCCTTGTGTGTCTTAAAAGGCGACTAACGGACTAAAGACTTTATATACATCCAACAGCTTAGAGCAGCGTAGGGCTCGCCACCTGTCACGCTAAGCACATGTGCAGTCACAAATTGGGTTAAAAGTGAACTATGGCAGAGGACTGCGGCTAAAATGTACATTACGGACCCATAAGTTAGAGGTTCACAATTTTTCGTTGTAAAGGTTTATTAATAAGAAGTAATTCAGCAAAGGCGCAACATGAGCAAACTTATAGTACTTACTCGAGAAAAAAATTCTCAAAATTTTATATTTTTTCGTAATATCTCACAAGGAGCTGACATTATTTTGACAGATTTCTATCTTTGCACGTTTTTAGGTTATACAGTAACAGAACGTTATAGTAACAGAACCGAAGCGGGGGGACGGGGGGGCGAGGGGGGCGAAGCCCCCCGCCATGAAAAAAGTCTAAAGAGTTAATTAGAATAAGTTAGTATGTTGACCAAAATCGCGCGAGCCGAGCGAGCGAAGCGAGCGTGCCGCCGTAGCAGCCGGCGATGCGCCAGAAACGACGTTTTTGTATATTTCCATATTTAAAAAAAATTAACATAACTTAAAAATTACTTGTAATTTGAGGGGGAGGGGGGAATAAGATGCGGGTTTTAGGGTGCCCCTCCCCCAACTTTAAAACTGCATAAAATGTTGCTTTTTCTTGCCTCCAAACCTCAAATTTCAATCTCAAATATCTCAGGAACTAAGCATTTGCTCCGGTTGGGAGCTGGTAGGAGGGTAGGGGGGAATCCCCCCCTCCCCCTCCGTAAATACGCGGGTCCGTAATGTACAGTTTTACCAGGACTGCTTTTATGGTCCTCATTGCCTAGTCTCTGACTAACCATTCGAGAATAATAGTTGTGATTCGTTGTCGTCGGTAACCCATTACTGACTCTGACATCAATCGCTGTTTAGTATACATACATATACTCACAACTATAATCCCCTACTAAGGTTTAGTCGGAGACTATACTCCAGCCAATAGACTGCTGTCGTTTCTTTGTGCAAACATCTATTTTCACTTGGATTTTCATTTTTATTTGGAAGAAAGACAATAGTTAATTTTTTCTTGTGAATCTCTCATAAAAAAAAGTAAAAATCCGTGTGAAACTAGATATTTGCACAAAGAAAATAACAGTAATCTGTTTGATACATACACAGTACATTCGTCATCTAATTTGGCTGGAGTATAGGCAATGAGGACAACAAAATTAGTCCTCTTCCATTGTCCATGTTTCACCAAATAACAACTGTGTATGTGTTCAGCGTGGCAGAGGGCAGCTCTCTTTCTCCGAAACGAAATTTCGTTTTTTATTTATAACTCTTTCCGCTATTTTTGAAATTCAAACAATTTTCTAAAAATTAATAATCTAGATGCCAAACCTATTTTGTATGAACGATATTTCGGAAGAAATGGAAACCGCAAACGAAAATGGGCCCAAATTTCGTTTCGGAGAAAGAGAGTAGGCCCTCAGGTCTTTCGTCGGTTGGTCGTCTTCTATGACACTCGAGGGAAGGATGGGTCAGTAATATTCTTTTAATGAGCCACCACCGCACTGCTATGTTTACTCTACTAGGGCCAAATTCAATATATTGTTTGTTAATAAATTATTGACATTCTAGTGCCACTCAGATTTTTACTGTTTATAAAAGAAAGACACCATTGTTAGTTTGTTTCTTGTAAATATCTCTTTTTTTATAACGTTGTACCCCCTGCTGGGAATCGTACCCGGGACCTCGGAATCCAGAGGTCCCGGAACTTTCTGTGCTCGGTTTGGTTGGTGGTAGGGCTGTTAAGTCCGCGTGGATAGCTACCTCCATCTTATCTAAGTGTGTCGCCATAACAACGATGTTTATAGCATTGTTGTGTTCCGACAGTTAGAGATAAGATAGCCAGTTCCTCAGTGGTTGAGGATTCCGGGTGAGGCACGCTCCCACCTTCGGCCTTATCGTCACTTACCATCACGTGAGATGAAGGCCAAGCGTTTACTTGTAGTAGAATAAATTTAAAAAACAGACCTTCGTAGTCGAGTGGTTAGCATGCCGGGTCTGGCGTCGCGCCATCTCTGAGGTCCTGATTCAATTTCCGGTCGGTTCAATTCAGAGAAAAGTTGTTTTTCTAAATTGATTTCGGGTCTGGGTGTTTTTCTATGTTTATGTATATTTATCACCCTATTTATCTGTTATCTTACCATATTAATGAGTTTCAAATGAATACTTATCTTGGGCTAGCTAATTGGTGCGAGCGTAAACAAATTTAAATTATGGGTATTATCCAGTCAATAGAGATTGATCATAAAATTTGGCAATATATGATAAACTAGCGGCCGCTTGCGGTTTCACCCGCGTAGTTCCCGATCCCGTGGGAATATCGGGATAAAAAGTATTCTATGTGTTAATCCAGGTTATAAACTATCTGTATGCCGAATTTCATCCAAATCCATTCAGTAGTTTTTACGTAAAAGAGTAAGTAACAAACATCCATCCATACTGACAAAATTTCGCGTTTACAATATTAGTAGGATATCTTTAGTAAGGGAAATTTGAGATCCAAATATTAACACATAACAAGACTACGATGAAAACAAAAACAAATACTTTGCTAAAAACATTAGTTACATTAATTCTTTTCTATTTTCAGCTACAACATTACCAAATATTCGGAGCAGATTGAAAGCCTCGCAATGCGTTACGGCGAAAGATATGTCGGCGCTGAAACCGATACCAGTGTCAGTGTCTATTCTGGAGGACTCCAGTCACCAAGCAGCGCCAGTAAACGAAAAGCACTAAGGTTTTATTATTTTTTATTTACATACGGGGTTCATTTTGGATCTCTCGCCAATTTTTTTCACATAAGCCTATAAATAGCAGCAGTATAATCAAATAATGAAATAAAAAAACATTATTTTTTTTTACATTTTTGTCTCAACTTTTCCATAAGAAAATTAAAATTATTGTCACCTAGCGGGCAGCCTATCGCGGTTATCAAAGCGCATGCGCGTGACCGCTATTATTCACCCCATGCACCAATGACAGCGCGCCATCGCTTTGAGCGCGAGGGTGAGCGCACGCACCTAGAACTATAGGATATAAAAAGCAGGCAAAAAAATTTTAATTAAAAAACTATTATTTATACGTCAAATATTTTATTATTACTTTTACCCCATGTTTACTTTTGGCGGGGGGGTCCAAAAGTAACCCTGTACATACCAATATCCATCCATCCATATATCTTACTTATTTACCAAAGGTCGATCAACAATACAACTAGATGTCAGGTCGGCGCTAAAAATGTGTCTCGGTAAATAAGAGCGCACTTGAGAAGTGAGCTCTTATTTTTTCGCAAGGCAAAACAGGAAAAGGTACTTTATTTGTAGCCTCTTAAGGTTGATTTCACTACTAAATGTTATTGACGTCTTTTCTTTTTTAAGTGACAGGAGTAATTTATTGCTTTGAAAAAGTATTTATTCACATGGACAGAATTTAGCTTTGATTTTGTATGTGACGCGTTATCTAGTTGGTATTGTTGATCGAAGCCAAAGGGGTAGGCAGGCACCCCAGCTTTCCATTTACTTTTTCTTTTTTTATTTATATATTTTTCAAAAATAATACTGTTTAAGTTTTTAAACTCTGCCAAACTACATATATGCAGTTTGTCGGCAGCTTTGCCTCGTGTACTCGCAAAACATAGTTATTTATTATTAATTAAATCAACATGTAGAATAACCGTGTCGCGTAACTGTGAAAGAATACTACCTACCATCCCCTCTCTTCCCTTGGGTGTTGTAAAAGGCGACTAAAGGACTAAAGACTGCACACACCTTCAACAGTATAGAGAGGCGATGGGCTCACCACCTGTCACGCTGAGCGCATGTGCCGACTTTATAATTATGAATATAGATAGAGATATTTGGTGAAAAGTGGACTATAGCAGAGGACTGCTTTTGCGGTCCTTATTTCCTGGTCTCTGGCTAACCCTTCGGGGATAATAGTCGCGATTATATTAATGTACATGTAGAATAGCCAGTATAAACATTTCTCCCATTCACTTCTGGAAAAGTATGTCCTATAAATTACTCATTTTGTCTTTAAGAGGCCAATTACATCTCGAATGGGATTTTTGCGTAAAATGCCCATTTTCGCATTTTGTAGTAATTTTGCAGTTGTATTTATCGTTTTTATCGAAATAGAATAATACATTTGTGCATAATATTACAAATCTCCATTCTGTGAGCATAAGTTGAATTCGGACGGCCGGCCCATCGCATTTTGTAGTAATTTTGCGGTTGTATTTATCGTTTTTATCGAAATAGGATAACAAACAAACTCATTATAAAATCTTTATTCCTCATGAAGTAACAATTACTCAGGTATAAATTTTGCTCAATAATATTATCGTAGATAGGAGATATTCACAGTTAACTTATAGCGATTTTCGAAGTTTATTGGTTTAGAATATGATTTTTTTCCTATATAAAATCAATGATATCTAAAAATTCCGAGGCCCCTACGCGCTATTCGACTATATAAGAGATAACATAATTTTTTTATTTCACTTGTTTAGAACAGTAGTTCAATCGATGAGCTCAAAAAAGTGCCTTCGCGCACTTTATCAAAATCTTTCTATGCAATTTTGGGTTTAATTAAAAAGTTAAGCAAAATTTACAAAAAGCGAGGCCGGTACGCACTATTCCAATAGCTTTCTACACTATTCAATAAGTCATAATTGTTAATGTATTTTTGTTTCTGAGATCCATAACGCCAAAATTGGCCATTTTACGCAAAAATCACAGTCGAGATGTAATAGGCCTCTTAATGCAAATTTTCAAAAAGAAATATTGAATACTTCAATCTATTTACTTATTATTCATAGAAAGTCATATGATTTACTGTCTATTAATTTTTATTTAGATTGGCTCAAGCGAAGTCGCCAGGCCGTCGTTTGTCACACTTGGCGCGCCGCAGGCAGACATTCTGCAGCGCAGCCACTATCGGTGAGAAGTCACAAGCAAATGTATCCAAAATGGTCCTCATTGATAAAAAGTAAGTACACTATTAGGCATTGTTCACACCAAACGGATTGTCCGCCGCGAACTGTGAGTATGCTCACTGTCAGCCCCAGTGTGAACGTGGACTCAGTCTGCAGTATGCGTTCTCACCAAGCCGACAATACGCTGTAGCGTACAATTCGCTACTTTCGGTGTCAAACATCGCGACATACACGTCTGTACTCATTGAAGTTTCTCAAATGAATTGTGCCCGCGGCGCAGCAATCTAATACGTGCTAATACGCTGTTACGTTTGACTACGTAACCAATCAAAAATTCAAAAATCGGCCACCGGGAGTCAGCGACAACGCACTACGTAATAGCGTATAGTCTGTTCGGTGTGAAGGAAAAGTTGAATATACAGGGTCTAACAAAATCAATAAGCGAACGTTTAAGGGCGGTATCTATACATCATTCTGAATTAGAGGATTCGGTCGGGTCCCGAATCTCGGGATCCCGGGATCCCGGACGATATTTGATCCCGAAAATTTCGGGATTGTATTTGACTAATCCCGAGATTGAGTTGTACTTCCACTAGAGGCTATAATTTGGAGAAAACTTATAAATATTTACTAACGATTTCTCTAACTTTAATCGAGCCTGAGCGCGCTTTTTCAGCGTCTGCATATTTGTGCAGTAAACTGAGAAGCAAACTTGGAGATGAAAAATTGAATGCATTACTATTTGTAAGATTTTATTTTCGCAATAGAAATATTACAACTAGGTACCAAAACTCAAGTGTGATCTCTATAGAGTAAGCTCATTTTATTATAACATTGAAACGAAAAGACTTATAATAATATAATAATAATAATAATCATTTATTTCAGATAGAAAATCCATTTAAGTAACATAATAATACACTTTAAAAAATAAATAATTAATTGGAACTTATGGAATTTGTTAATTATTTCACCCTCATACCGTGCTGACCATCAAGACACGTACCAAAAAGTTTGGACAATCGTTCCTTTGCCGAACTGCTTGTATGTGGAATGCGCTTTCCGCACACGTGTTTCTCTCCCGGGTTATTTAAGCGGGCCGTGAAAAAGCATTTATGCAGGCCGCCATAATGTGAGCGTTCGGCATAGCGTGGTAGCGCTGTGATGAACGCTTTCACTTCTTGGGCTTCACTGGCTGCTTTTCATCAGGTAGAGTGAGGCCATTTTATCGTGCCACAATAAAAAAAATAATTAAAAATTTATACTTAGGTTAATTTTCAATTCGCATTTAAGAAGTATGTTTCATTTTTTTTTCATTTAGTTTAACAATTATTATTGATCTCTGAAAACATATAATATTTTTGATTTTTATATAGAAGTTAAAAAAGCTGATTTTCATGTAAAACAATGATTTTTATTTCATGTTTATAATCCCGGGGTTATCCCGGGATTACGGGATTGCCTGTATACAATCCCGTCATCTCGGGATTGGAAAAAAGGTCCGGGATCGAATCCTCTATTCTGAATACAATGACAAAAAATGGGCTCCGGTTTTATAATGATGTTTCAAAGTTATGTTTTCTAACAAACTAAATCAATTAAAATAATGCACATCATGAAACATGCTGTATCTTTACTAACAACCACGCAAGCGTCAATAAAAAGATAGCTCAGTGTGCTCCGAGTTTAGTGTGCATATTCGGCTATCTTTGTGTGCGTGTAGTACAGCTGTACGGGTTTAGAAAGGGTGTATTTTTTGGTGAATTATGATGTTTTGTTGATTATCTCTGTAACGAACCTGTAGTTTCGAACCAAATTTGATGTGCATGCTCAGTGTGTTGTATAGATGCTCCCCCTAAACGTTCGCTACTTGATATTGTAAGACCCTATATATAGAAAAACGATAAACTGCGTAACACGCACTTGAAGTCCGGCGGACAATCCGTTTGGTGTGAACAATGCCCTATACTAGTGATAAAACTGGTAACACTTTTATTTCTCTCCTTTTCATTTAATGTAGTGGCAATAAGTTATGACACTGCCAAAATCATATGTGACAGTCTCATGGTCTGGCGGTACGGGGGACAAAAGGTTGCGGGGGCGGGAAAGAAGAGCGCGGGTGGCAGGGCCGCGTAGCAGGAACGTCAGTTGTTTGCAGATGTCAACCCCTCCCCCGTCGCCCGCAGACTTCGATCAACAATACCAACTAGATAACGCGTCACGTACAAAATCAAAGTAAATTCTGTCCATGTGAATAAATACTTTTTCAAAGCAATAAATTACTCCTGTCACTTAGAAAAGACGTAAATAACATTTAGTGGTGAAATCAACCTTAAGGAGCAACAGATAAAGTACTTTTTCCTGTTATACCTTGCGAGAAAATAAGAGCTCACTTCTCAAGTGCGCTCTTATTTAGCGAGACACATTTTTAGCGCCGACCTGACATTTAGTTGTATTGTTGATCGAAGCCCGCAGACCATGGGGCTGCCGGTGCTGCCACGTACAAATTTGCCAGCCTATAGTCTTTAATGTTATCAGCTGTTGTATTTGTCCTGTATTTTCGTTGCACCAATTTAACAAGGAAATTTTCAGTTTCTTCCCACATAGAAAACTGGTGAACTCTTCAGAGAGGAGGAGTCCACGGAAAACCATTATGCGGCGCACTCCGGGCAAGAAAACCCCAGTGCGCAAAACGCCGGGCAAGAAGACACCAGCAAAAACACCCAGAACCCGCAGCGGTGGCTCCAGTCGCAAGAAGGCTATGAGGCGACTGCTCATGGACCCTGAAAACATAACGAAAAGTCAACCGTCCAACCGAGAACCTTTGAAGCGAGCCTTGTTTGTCAGCCCAGAGGGAAGGAAGAATGTTCCACTAGCTCACAGCTCATCAGTGCCATTGCAAGCGATGAAATCGAAGAGAGCCCTCTTCGGGTCGCCAGTTACGGCGGAGACGAAAAGCTGTGACGGCACTCAGAGCGAGCAGTTCCTGAAACGGAAACGAGATGCGTTTGACGATGAGCCTGTGAGTAGCAGGAGCAAAATAGCGAAGAGTCTGTCGTTTGGGGGCGACACGGTGGGCTCTTCGCAATCGTTGTCGTTGTGCCGTCGAGCTTCAGAAGTGGTTATGACGAAAAATATGGCAGAACTGAATGATACTCATAAACAGGTAAAATTTTCTTTTATACTTATATAAGGTGACTGCGAGAAACCGCAAGAAACTTCAAGGGCTGGTCAGGTCAAGTGTTTTAAACATGACAAAAATGTCAAAAAAGGAATTCGTGTTTTTTTAAATATTTTAAATGAAATAATTTATTTTGTGAATTTTAATTGGATATATCTAATTTATTTTAAAGCATACGGCCGTCTGTTGACCCGTCCGCGTCTGCTGGGCGATAAGTACGTACAAAAAACACGAATTTCTTTTTTGTCATTTTTCTCATGTATAAAACACTTGACCTGTCCTCAGACCTTGAAGTTTCTTGCGGTTTCTAGCAGTCATCTTATATACACTCACAACTATTATAGAGGGTTATCCAGAGACTAGGCAATGAGGACAGTAGAAGCAGTCCACTGCCACAGTCCATGCATATAATCACGACTATTATCCCCGAAGGGTTAGTCAGAGACTAGGCAATGAGGACCACAAAAGCAGTCCTCTGCCGTAATCCACTTTTAACCAAATAGCGACTGCACATGTGCTCAGCGTGACAGGTGGTGAGCCCATCACTGCTCTATGCTGTTAGGGGTATATGCAGTCCGTTAGTCGCCTTTTACGACACCCAAGGGAAGAGAGGGGGTGGTAGTATTCTTTCACCGCTACACGACACGGAGACACAACACAACAAAAGTCCACTTTCACAAAATTACAACTGCATATGTGCTTAGCGTGATCTCATCAGCTCAGGTAAGCCCATCGCCGCTCTATGCTGTTGGATGTATAAAGACTAAAGACCACAGTGTTTAGTCCGTTAGTCGCCTTTTACGACATCCAAGGGAAGAGAGGTACCCACACGGCATAGTACTGATGATAGATATATAAAATTGGCGTATTTGCGTGCGTCGTCCGCTGTATCGTGCCAATATTTTAGCACAAAAGATCCCAATAGGTCTACGTACTGCTGCGAGAGGGAGACCTCTGCAGGCCCCACCAAGATAAGATAAGATCGTGCCAGGACTTCTTGGCGGGAAAGTGAAGTGTTATGTCTGCAGTTTTGTTTTATTTTCTATAATTTGTGTTTTGTCGAATATTAATGTGAAACAATGGTGGAGTTCGTGAACGTGCATGAGTGTTAGCAAATAAAACAAAACAGTGCAACATAGCTTTTCAAATTCTCTCAAGAAGTCCGTGTGAGATCTCAATAAAGTCCCACAGCTTTATTGTGTCTCGAGGGGTTTGGGGAATATTATTCACCATTAAACGTTTATTATTATCTACTTAATGCAAAGAAAATAATTACTATTATATTCTTACTTGACACTGGCTAAATGTGCTGATCGCACAAAGCCATTATTTTATATCTGTTTTGCACTAGCTCTGGCTCAGTCAAGAAGTTGATAAGAGGATTTACGCTTTTCGGTTTCCCATACAAACTTCCAAGTCGAAATTTTTAAAAACCATTAAGCCAATTTTGATGAAACTTTGCATGCTAAAGTAAAACACAGGGATCTAAATAGTTTGTTGAAAACATTTTTAAAAAACGTTTATTTAAGTGAGTTATTGCGATTTAAAACTTTTTATAGTGGACTTTAAATCGCAATAACTCGGCCAAATAAACGTTTTTTAAAAATGTTTTCAACAAACTATTTAGATCCTATACTTTAGCATGCAAAGTTTCATTAAAATTGGCTAAGTAGTTTTTAAAAATTTCGACTTGGAAGTTTGTATGGGAAACCGAAATTCGTAAACCCTCTTAATGATAAGTTCTTTGGTTGCGTCTTGACACTGACAATTGACTTCTCGGACTGCGATCTCGGTTGTGTAATTTTAAGGGTAGTTTCTTATCTGAATTATTTGTTTATTGGTTTGTTATGTATGTATGTTTATACATATGTTATTGTGTATGTATGTGAAAATATATACTTACATGTAGTGATATATTCTAAATGATTCTTTTGTTATTGTTGTCTTGGCGTATACGCATCTCGATTATTACAGTTAAAGATTAACCTACTCTAAAATCAGCATGTTATGTGCACGATGATTAATTTAACTAAATGTGAAGGTTTGTAATTAGAAATATAGAAATTAAGTTGTTAATTTATAAGAATATTTGTCTGTAAGCTTTCCTAAAATCCTACTTCCTACTAATATTATAAACGCGAAAGTTTGTAAGTATGGTTGGATGTTTGTCACTCTTTCACGTAAAAACTACTGAATGGATTTGGATAAAATTCGGCATACAGATAGTTTATAACCTGGATTAACACATATGATACTTTAATCCCGATATTAAACCGCGAGCGGCCGCTAGTAAACAAATAAATGTGACCTGTGCAGAAGCTGCTGTGGGCGGTGTCGGTGGCGTTGCGCGTGCACGGCTGGAGCATGTCGCGGCCGGGCTTCCGCGAGAAGGCGTCGCTACTAGCTCGGCTCACTCGCCGGCTGTTAGCTCTGCCGCCTAACCGCGCACGATTGGCTAATCCAAACCTGCCTACCTCGGATACGATGCACAGGTAAGTGTTCATCATAACTTATTTTAAAGGGAAGCCGCCGTTTTCCGGTGCTGGGCTTCCGCGATAAGACGTCACTTCTAGCGCGAGTAGTGTTGTCGCACTATCGATAGCTGACCACGGAAATCATCTATAATATCGATAGGCTTATCGATAGTATCGATAGCTCACTTTGGTACAATAGTATCGGTATACTGCAATGCTATCGATATAGTCTAAGATCCGAGTATAGAACGACCTTCACCGGGCCGGTTAATGGTGGAAAAGTATTTAATATCAAATTTAATATGTTTAAAAATATATCGCGAGTGGATTGGCTGAAAAACTTCAGTCCAGTACTTATTAAGATTATTTAAAAAAAATATGTTTTTAAACGTGCTGGTTTTTGTAATGACATTATCTGTATTTATACATAAATTTTATTTATTAACAAGACGGTTGCATATTACTAATATTTGACTTATCTGTTTACACCTGCCTACCCAATAGTTGTGACGGGAAAAAAATAGTCAACCTAACGTTTGCATATTCTATAGGCTTCATACTTTCAATTAGTACCTACTTATGTAATTTATCTATTATCCAAACCAGTGCAATGTTTAAAAATTTTTTTTTAAATATTTAATTAATCATATACTGGACTGACATTTTATTTAATTAATAATTTTTTAAATTTTATTATTATTTTTAACTACTCTTGCTCAAAAAGACTGTCATTGTAGCGTTCTAGAGCGAGGCTAAAATAGCTTTTCTTACCCTAGGGGAAAAAGTAATTTATTTTTAAATGTCTGTCACATGACAATGAGCCTACAAAAACGAAAACGTATTTAGTCCTATGTAGAATGATCATGAATAAAGACTCGACTTATTACTGTTTACTTAGATCAACAACTTTTTTAAGATAGTTATTAATAAAGTTTATGGTAAAATTAGTAATCATTTGAATCTATGGACAACACAGACCACGCCCACACAGTCCACGCTTCAGCAAGAAACCACTGCACAGTCTGCACATGTGCTTAGGTGGTGAGCCTCTAGCCCGTTAGTCGCTTTTATGACACCCAAGGGAAGATGGGTTGGTAGTATTATTTTGATGAGCCCATTGCCGCTCTATGCTGTTAGATGTATGTGCAGTCTTTAGTCCATTAGTCGCCTTTTACGACACCAAAGAGAAGAGAGGGGTTGGTGGTATTATTTTGATGAGCCCCTAGCCGCTCTATGCTGTTGGATGTATGCGCAGTCTTTAGTCCGTTAGTCGCCTTTTACGACACCGAAGGGAAGAGAGGGGTTGGTAGTATTATTTTGATGAGCCCATCGCCGCTCTATGCTGTAGGATGTGCAGTCATTAGTCCGTTAGTCGCCTTTTACGACACCGAAGGGAAGAGATGGAAGACTGCACATACCTACTATCCAACAGCATAGAACGGCGATAGGCTTATCAAAGTAATACTAACAACCCTTCTCTTCCCTTGGGTATCGTTAAAGCAACTAACGGGTTCCTTTTTAATAAAATAAACCAATTCTTATTGTATTGGATTGATTTGTTTTCTCGCATTCGTAGTGAAAAGCAGAGTGTAACACACGGCGCTAAAACCCAAAAAACTCGGTTTCTATTTACACCCTCGCTAAAGCTCGGGAGTAAAACTACCTTGTATATAATGGGTCATTTTAGCCCCTTATATAACAATCTACTATTTTAACATATTAAATTTTATTTAAATTATTTTTCATCCATTAACCGGCCCGGTGAAGGTCGTTGTATACTCGGATCCTCTACTAATAGTATCGGCTATGACTATTGTAACAACAATTAAAGACGTGAGTGGATGAAGGTGATAAGTCACAAAAATCAAATTTTGAGTAAATCGAGGTTTAAGTTTTACTTTTATTTTCTGAGATAAGTCAGTACATAACTGATTTTTGTACTAAACTATGATGCAAACTTGTTTAAATTACCTAAAATATTAAGGGTATGATATCAATTAAACACTTGTAATAATATTATTATATATTTTAAAGAAAAACTGAACATAACTCCTTCTTCCATGAACAAAAGTGAACTTTTCTGTACTTTTAGCTTTTTAAAATTTGGTGTTATGTACGAGTGTGGGTAAATATTGTCTCATTTTTTCTAAAACTAAACCATATCAATAAAAACGTAAACTAAGAACAGCCCCAAGTAACACGTCAAAGCAATATAGCCAGTATAACTGCCGACTTACAGCATTTCTGTATCGTTTTCGCATTTTGAGTTTGTTCTATAGTAACATTACAAACGTTTATACCTGTAATGCTTATTTGGGCACAAATTATTCGGCTTTAGATCTTAAATAGTTTCACAATAGTTGTTTAATTGCATTACAGAGGCATTATATTGGCATTATCGTTTTTTTATATTGACTCGTCATATTTACCGCATCTTGCCTGATGGTAAGCAGCCGATGCAGTCGAAAATAAGAAGAGAGCGCTCCCCACTGTGGAATACGCATGGTAACAAGCGCACCCATTCATGACGGCCTGCATAAATGCCGTTTCACGCTCCGCTTAAAAGACCCGGGACTGGGAAACACATGCACCGGCAAGGAATTCCAAAGTCGAATGGTCTTACTGAGGAACGACTTGCCAAATCTTTTAGTACGAGTACTGATACTGTACAGTATGATGGTGGTTTCTAAGACCAGCACGTGTAGTCCGGGAGAGGAAAGGAGAGGGCGGGAGATCAAAAAGTTCTTCAAAATACTCTCCATAGTAATTCCGGAAGAAGACACCGAGAGAAGCAATGTCTTTACGCAGCTGGAGGTCCTCAAGAGGGGCTGTAACCTCAGCATCTCCATAATGCGTACCGCTCGCCTGTGCACTCTATCAAGTGCATCGAGGAGGTATTTAGCGGAGCCGTCCCATAGATGGGAAAAATACTCCATACTCGATCGCACCTGAGTGTCGTACAGCAAACAGCGCTGCTCGGGAGTAAAAACCGCCTCACTTTATTGAGAATACTCAACTTACGGGAGCCAGTTAAAACAACACTCTCGATGTAGCATTTTGGATTCAGTTCCTGGCCGATGTCCATGCCAAGAATGCTGAGGTTCACCGAAATGGGTAATGGAGAGTTTTGAAGAGTGGGAGGAGTAAGGAAGGGAAATGGACGAGAATGCACTAACCTGGGGTTTGCTGGCATTCAACTCGACCAGGATTTCAGATCCCCACTTAGAAGCACGATCGAGAGCCAGGTTCAGTTTGGCAACCAGTTCTTACCTTTTTTACCACAATATCGGCTTGCTTTGCGCAGGATGTCCCAATGAATTTGTTGCCCAAAGACAACATTAATATGCAAAAGAAATAGAGCAGGTGAGCACAGAACTCTGAGGCACTCCGGCATTGGCTTTGTAGAACGCGGAGGAACTATCCTTTCAAAGGACACGAATTCTCCGCTCTTCTAGAAAGTCTGCAAGTAGCTATAGTTAAGGAAGGGGACAATTGCATTAAAGAAGCATTGTTATGGTCAATGAAGTTGCTAATCGCATTACAGAAGCAATAAGCTAGCAATATTTTTGATAATGAAGATGTTAATTGCATTACAAAAACATTAGACGAGTTATTTAAGTATTCACAGTTAGAAGTTAATAAACCCTACAAAAACATCTCTAACACCACGGTACAAATGTTTACAATACATTGAAGTTCTAATTAAACTACTTTGTCCTGCAATATAAGATTGTGAAAACATAATTTATAATACTGTTATTAAGCCAAAGGCCAGAGAGAAGACATGTGATGAACCACTGTAGTGCCATTTTCTATAAAGTAGTTCTATATGAATTCACAGGTATACCAATAGACATGACGTAGACTGAAATAGTGCCATTACTTGAAAGTCATTTTGGGGATCCTTGAGTAAAACAATTTTACCCATTTCAAAATTTTTGTACTACTTGAATCCGTTTGCCAAGAGTTGATAGGTTAGAGATAGGGCTTTCTGAACGTATTATCTACATAACCAAAGCGCGTGGCTTATTAAAATGATTATGGTGCTGTCAACAAAAAAAATGAAAGTACCTAGATATAGTTTCATTTGAGTATCTACTTCAATATCACTCAATTAACGAGGGCATTTATTGTGATTCTATAGATTGGGCGTTATTAACGTCACCAGTTTTCAGTAACTGGTTTTAGTTATATACGTTCGTTTCCAAAATGGCCGATAAACAAATGGTTTTACTGTATTTGATTAAACAGCTGTTAGCTGTACAACTGAACTCAGTTGATCATTAAAAATGCAAGAATAACATTGATTCACGTTTATGCTGTTCAGCAGTACTAGGCTTTTACTTACCACTTAACAAAGGGCACTAAAAACAGCTCAAATCTGTATAATGGATTTACGTGGCATTATAATAGTTCATTATTATGCTATTAAACAGCATTAAGCATTTATCCATTTTTAAGAGTGCTATTGTATATCCAAATGCACTAAAAACAGCTAATATCTGTATAGTTGCGTTTAGATTTGCAGCACAAATAAAGGCTTTACAAAAGCTTTTTGATATGCGATTATCCATCCGTTATATGTGTAAAGCATCATAATGGTTTTGAGATGCCAGTATGAGGCGTCAAGATGCTCGTTGAACTTATATAAGAGTTTATACGGACCTTAAGTTCTACATAAGTTTACTATTAGTTTCTTAAAATGCTTCCTGAAAACAATTGAATGTCGAGAATAAATGAAGGTGATAATAATTATGTATGTTACATAGAACCTTCATTCATTGAAAACTGACATCGCGTCATTCGAGCATCATATGCTGAGTGGAAAAAGGTGATATGTCCGTACATATCACCTTCTTCGATGTTACAAAAACATTTGTCATTGTTTATTTATTTTGGAAATTGGTGATATGGGCCCATACCTCTTACATCCAGAGCCATTTTTAAACTGAACTGTACATAACACCTTTTTCAACTTTCTATTTTCCAAAATGTGCCTTAAATCGACAGTTTTAAGGTCTGTAGCCATTTGTATCGACATATAACCTTCATCTACACAAAAAAACACCAAAATCCGAAAATGCGACATATCACCTTCATCCACTCACGTCTTCAATTGATACTATCAATAGTATCGTTACTACCTCTTTTACTCAACTATCGATAGTCTATCGATAGAGGACTATCGAGCGGCAACACTAAGCGCGACTCATGTGCCGGCTGTTAGCTCTGACGGCACCACACCACGACGGCCGAGTGGCTAAGTGCTCATCCCGATAACGAGAGGTCAACGGTTCAATTTCCAGGTCGCGCAGTGTTTTTCGGTTTTTGCGATGCGTAGCCTGATTTATGAATACACATAATATCTGTTTGCAATTATTATTGTGAGTTAGGATCATCTTTTGTTGTTGCAGAGTGGCACGTCAATACGCCTACGCCATTGTCCAAGGCCGTACAGTTGAAGACTGTTTTGACGAGGAGAAAACCAAATTAGCCAACGAGGCTAACACCAAAGTGTCCGGTTACATATCTGCCAGTGCCTACCAACAGTTAAAAGAGAAACAGCAGACAACCTCAAAGATCAAAGAGAACTCATGGAGTGACAGCTCTATCAAACAGGACCAATCGCGAAGCAGCTCGAAGAATATCTTACAAGATAAGATGGTGAATATAGACTCAAACTCGAATAGTAGCAGCGGGCTCAGTATGCTCGATAGAAATCATTTAAGCCTGTTCAAGTCGCATTCTATGCCTTCGTTCGAAGAAGCGGCCAAAATGAGAGCCCGCAGGCAGATTAGTTTTGACAATGTGGACTTTCCTAAAAGGTGAAGTGATTAATTATAACGTAGTTAATATTCTTATGGTATGTTTTAAGTGTTAATGTAAGTACATAGTCAAATGAATTATACTGCCGTGATATGATAAAGCCGTAGTGAAACAGAAATAACGGTGAATTCTAAAAGATGTTAGGTCTACAGCCTCAAAATTTAAGATCTCACCACCTCTGTACTTGTATATTGTGCTCTTACTAGAAACCGATACAAGCAATGAGTCTGTAGAAACAAACAACTGAGCCAAACACTGGATATTGGCGAAATCTTCAAAGTTATTATGACTAAAGAACACTGAGCAAAAATATATCGTTGATAACGAAACGTTAAAGGGCCAAACGCCACTGCATAAAAAGAAGAAGAGAAGATGTAAGTACTGCATTTTTTAAAATTTGGAATTCATTGGTAAAAGATAACGTAGTGTTGAAAAAATGTCTACCTCAGGCATCGAACCCTGTTTTTCAGTTTGTTAGTTTAAAATATTTTACAATATTTTAAACTGAATATTGAAATATTGTAAACTATTTTTGTTCAGACATGTAAATTCTATGAGATTTGATAGAACTGTTGCTATAAAAACATAAAAAGTCAAAAGCGTTGAAAAATTTCGTCATGTCTAGCCGCCCGGATTGCGGAGGACGCGGGTTCGATTCCCGCCTGAGGTAGACATTTTATCAACGCAAATAATCAAATATTACGAATTCCTAGGTGATTTAATTCACTGTGGTATACATATCTGCTTTTTACAATAGTATTTGTAACTAAGTACCTAGTTATAAACTGACCAGTGTATTTTTCGTTACACATTCAGACAAGTAGAACAGCATTTATTTTATGTTGTACCAAAGTTAATGTAAATAATCTATCGATAGACTATCAGCTAGTTATAAAATACTTTTGAATTTATTTTAAAATGGTTTGATGCAGATTGTTATGCTGAATTTACTGAGACCAATACCTCAAAATCGTGAAAATGTCACTTAGCGGTTATTTATCATATCGCGGCGGCGGTATCAAGAAATGTGAGATAAAAATAAAAGAATTAGCGCCTCCGGGGGATGTTAGTCCAAGTGTCAAAATGTCCAAGGATACAATACCCAGTTGCCAAAATGTCTATTGGTCAAAACATCCAAATACCAAAACGTCCGAATGCCGAAATATCTAACTGCCAAAAAGTCCAGTGAACTAACCTCCAGTTGTCAAAATGCCCAATCGCCGAATCGTCCGATTGCCATTACGTCTAGCTAGTGAATATCACGTCCAGTTGCCAAAATGTCCAATTGCCAAAACGTCCAATTGCCGAATTGTCCAATTTCTAAGAAGTCTAATAGGCAAAACTACATCAGCCAATGTTATTAACGGAGAGAAGATCGAGAGCTAAAGAGGTTCGAGAAGTAATGTCAAATGTATTTTCACTCATGTGCACTAACTTACCGGAACATCACCGAGAAAGGGATAAACATAATAAGGGCAATGGTCATAATAAAAAATATTAAAATAGCAATAAAGATCATGATGTACACGTATGGGTCTTGCTTATTTCTTCTGCAAATCAGCAAATCATTATCGCCGTTAAAATCAAACGACGCTTAAAAAACGTTTAGCCCTTTCAGACCCGAGTTTTTTTTCGCTCTCAAATGTTGCGAAATCGTTATTTATGGGTTATTTAGGAACAAAATTACACGAAAAAATAATTTAAAAAATCTGTTTTTTTTTTGTTTTTTTTTTATAAAAGTACCTGCACGACCGTGCTTGTTCGGTCTTAAAACATGTAGCGCACGCTCGTGCGTTAGACATTTTGACAGGCAACCACAATTAAACTAATGGTGGATTCGACCAAACTGGAATAAGACTTACTCGGAGATTAATCTATACAAATTCGGCGTTTAATCTAGGTATAAGACCTTATTCCTGTTTGGTCGAATCCACCCTAAGTGTTTATTTGGCAAAATCATTTATTAAACATTAATAGTAAGTAATCAGTCTTACATTGCAATCAGTCGTAATATATATCTATGTAGAAAAAACATAAAAAAACAAAAACTGAAAAAATACATAACAATATGGCACTTTCAATGCGTATCTCACTAATTGAACTAATGTTGATAATTATTTAACTTATACCTATTAAATCACTTTATGATATGCAGAGAAATAGTTTTTTCCTCTCGACAAACACAAATATACTTTGCACTTTGTGCACATAATCTTAGAACGGCTACTACAGCTATCTAATTTACAGGTTCTGGGAGATGTGATTGCGTCGTCAAAACAAGGCAAATGATCGTAATTATCATACCGCTTTGAACATCCAGGTGTTGGCTGTTTAAATTTCTTAGCCGAAGGCTCACCAGCATACTCGTCTTCATCATCTCCAGTATCCAAAGGTCTTGCAACAGGAGTTTGTGTTAGGCCCTCAGCAATTTCAAGCCGAAAATGCAACAAGTCTAGTATTTTGTTTTGAGGTATATTCATTTTTATACAGTCATTGCGGTACAGCGCCAAGCATTTACGACAGCCAGATCAACAAAATGTATTATGACTTTAAGTGTCCATTTTCTGGTCTTTATAAAAGCCCTATAATATTCCATTTGCTGGTCTAAAATATCTACACTGCCCATATTCATATTATAGTTTGATATAACTTTTGGACATGGGATATCAACATAGCATTTGTTTTTTTGTCCCATCTTTTAATGAGAGAAGTATCATCTGCGCCTGTGCAGTTTGAGGCTATTAGGACTGACTTATTATCTCTCCACCTAACGAGGGCTAAGTCATTACGCACAAACTGTTGCGATTCTCCCCTTTTCATTTTTTTTATCATCCTTGAAATTTTAACTTTTGCGTTCAGTAACTCGATTGAGCATGATTGTTCCAGTTCCAAAGTTCCCAGCCTTTCTAAAAGTGGAAGACTGGTAAAATATCTGTCAAAATACAAGCAGCTACCTGAAGGAGCTGCTTTAGCCAAGTGCAAAATTACTGAGGCTCCAATACCTAAATCTTGATCTGTAAATCCCGTTCTGGCCCCCAAATAAATATCAAATCTAACATTAGTCCTTTGCTCGTGGTGATGACAAAATTTTTCAATCCAACCGGCCTTGGTTTATTCCTAACGACTTGGCGCAAAGCAGTAAACGGTATCATCTGTTCATCTATGCTGTAATTTCCTGGCACTCTCTACAACTTGTGACATGCTTGTTTGATTTTGTCTATGACGGGTTGTACCTTCCAAAGAGGGTTGAGCCGGTCTTGGGGAGAAGTGGCTTGATCTTCAGGCACAAAATGCAGAGCACTTCATAACGTGGTAAAACGATCTCGAGTGAGAACATCAGCCACGATTGATAATCTCGTGCTTTGACGCCAGAATAAATTCAAACGAGGAAAAGAAAATATGGCCATGTATAGATGCATTCCGAATACCTTTTTGATCTCATCTGGTGTAGCGTTCAATACGTGTTCAGTTTTTCGCATGTGATAGTTGTTGGTACACTCTGCTCCCAGTTCATAAAATTGATCATCGAAATAGTCAGAAAAATATAGCATCGATCTCCTCACGCTATACACAGGCAGTATTTGGTAATCATGAATTTTATTTATGCAAGGCATTTGCTTCCATAATCGTTCTCTGGTTTGTCCTCTCACAGCAGGTGAAACCTGGGGCACTGGTTGATTCAAACCCTGTCCAGGTCCAGGTTCAGGTTCAGATGAAAGCATGTCTTCAGATTCAGACTGTTCTTCACTAATAAGACAGACATTCCATGTCAAAATTAGCATCGAGAATGTCTTCCACATCCGAGTCATTTCCATCTCCTAATATGCCCAGAATAATATCGTCTGTCAAAGGGACTCCTGAAACAAATAAATATACATAAAATAGTCACCAAAAGTATTGAAAATAAAGCAAAAAACACCATAGCACAACACGGACGATCATGCAATTTTGGCCCTGAAAACATGTTCTAACACCGAACTGCTACGATCGTGCGTGTTATATATAGTTCCTCAAAATGTCATCCAATCCATTTAATTATGTATACATTACGGTTTTATCACAAATATAAGTAGTTAATAATGATAATTAGACATTATTTACAAGTAGTTAGCTATTATTTCACAAAAAAATGTACGTACCTGTGCGGGAGTTGCCGCCAAAAAAAGTCGCCATCTCTCACGGCGTCTGGATGGGCACTGATCGCGCGCAATTTGACCCCGCTAATTTTACAAAGACTCGTAAGGATACGCACGATACATGCCAGTCGGTTTCGTTCCGAATAACAAAAGTTTACTAAAGAAATTTTTTTTTTCGCGATGCGCACGCCTATTTTATTTTGGGCTGAAAGGGTTAGAAGTCTATGTCTTTAAAGCTTCTGGACGGGACATTATGATTTCTAGGACACTTGTACCTACTGACTAGTGTAAGGAATCTGGACACTAGGACTCATTGGAAATTTTAACACTTCTGCCAAATTGACCTGTGGTGTTGGTGGCATCTGGACACTAGTATCTTTGAACATTTTAACACTTGGGCCAACTTGACCTGTGGTGTTTATGGCATCTGGACATTAGTACTCTTTGGACATTTTAACACTTGGGTCAAATTGACCTGTGGTGTTGGTGGCATCTGGACACTAGTACTCTTTGAACATTTTAACACTTGGGCCAACTTGACCTGTGGTGTCTGTGGCATCTGGACATTAGTACTCTTTGGACATTTTAACACTTGGGCCAAATTGACCTGTGGTCTTTATGGCATCTGGACATCTAGACCCCTTGTACGTTTTGACACTTGGACTAACAACCCCTGGAGGCGAATTAGCACTTTCCTGACTTGGTAGCCATTTAATGAATTACGCATTAGCAGACAACAACTAAAATGAATTACGCGAAAGTACACGTAATATAATACTTAATTCAATAATCTATTGGAAAAAAAATTTCACTGCTAGTGTTCGTAAACATTTTCAATGCAACTTTAAATTATTTTTTTGAATACTTTACAACGGGGAATCACTGTCTTCATTTTACTTAATGGTAAATGACGATAAGCCTGAAGATGAAGGTACACTACACCCCAAAATTCAATACTAACTTAATTGCACTGTTGTGCCTAAGCATAGTGCGTTTTTCTTTAACTTTCATTCTTTATGTAGAGAATAATCTGGCAGAACTAGTAAAAAGTTAAAAAATAAATAAATTTGAATAAATAATTCTCCCTTGCTGGCAAATCTTTGCCTAAAGATAATTTGATAAGTATATAAAGACGGTGCTGCAATTCGCCCATAAAAATATCGATGTTATTGCGCACTTAAAACTTTCAAATAGATGACATAAGTGTAAGTAACACACCCCATAATATAACATTTTCATTTATTATAATTTTCTAGTAAGACCATTGTAAATATTTGTGAATTCTATTTATTTAAGTTATGTAATTTCACTTTGTATTAATAAATTTCGTATTATTGTTAGGTCTTGAATAACAAATAATTTTACTTGTGACATTTATTTGTTTAAGGAATTTACCTAGGGCAGGGTATACAGAGGTTCCTTCTGTTTACAATGACTAACCGCCGCGCAGAGACGTCAATTAATGTTAATGACTATAAATATTACTTGGCATCTAAAATTAATTATTTATAGTAAAAATGTCTTGTAGCAATTTTATTAGAATAAATCATTTTAGGGACTAAATAGTCAGTCACTAACGTAAATTATCGCCTCGTAAGTGCAGCTAATTAGTCATTTGACTCTTGCTCTTCCCTAATTTCTATTCGTTGTTTTGTCTTATAGTTTTATTTTGTTATTGTGCATGACTTAGCAAATAGTAGCTCATTATAACGTGACCATTTTGTAAATGGTATTAAATTAGCTAATTGTAAATGGATAATGTCAAGTACATTTCGCTTTTTGCTTATAACAGTGTAGGAAATTGAAACCAGAAGGTGTGTGTCTGTATTGATGTAGTGAATGCGTTACTATTGCTGGGCTTTGATCTCAGGTGTTATTGATAAGTAATAAATTATTTTTTTCCTGAACAAATAAGTCTTATTATTGAACCTTAAACACCACATAGATAAATAAGTCCCCTCTTTGCTGCTTTTGAATAAATAATTAAAATGTACCTATGCAATGTATACGTACGTAACACTAATCAGACTTAGAATCACATTCGAAAACCTTTTGTTTCGGAAAGTGATTCAGTGAGGATACTAGTAACTTCCACAACACTTCCACCACTTTACATTGCATTGCAATCTTTGTTCAACTACTCAACAATATGAGTTATTAATCAGATAAGATAATTTTTCATTTATAAACAAATCAGTTGTCTGTTTTGTTGGGTGCAACATAACTCTACTAAATTAAATTTAAAATTTGCTGTTAACAATGGGAAGTTCCCAGTCGTATCCTGGCTTAACTGAAGAACTTTTGGAAGATTACACAACTTTAACGTATCTCAGCAAAGGGGAAATATTATAGTGAGTACCTAAGTGACAAACGAAAGCTCTTTGTTAAAAACAAAGGCATTGTGGTAATTTGCACAAAGGTTTTAAATGTTATAACGATTTTTGTGGTATTACTTGAATTGCAGTTTGATGAAAAAGTTTCATTCTATCGGTCCGGAAAAGATGGAAGCCGATTATAATCACAGATTTTACAAAGACGATATCATGAAAATGTTTGGCGCAATACGGGTAAGTTAAGTTCATAACATAATAACTTTGTGTCCATTGTCCGCAGTAAACTAATTCAACGTAATTTAAGAGGGTTTACGCATTTCGGTTTCCCAAAATGTTTAAAAACCAATAAACCAATTTTAATGAAACATTGCATGCTAAAGTAAAATACAGGGATCTAAATAGTTGGTTACAAAGAATTATTCCTCGTAGGTACACTTTCCTCGTAGATACACTTTTGAAAAAAGTTCGCCTTTATTCCTTATAGATACACTTTTTAAAAACCAATGTAGCGTTTCCTAATAGATACACTTTTGGGTACAGTTGTGTAAACAACTGTACCCATAAAGTCTAATGAACAAATTGACATTGAGCAGTGCCGTAGACGTCTCTCATTAATCCGTTTAAAAACAATGTAGAAATAAGATATTTACTTTTATTATTTAAAGAGATAATTTTTTTTCTTGTTTTCTAAATAAACAGAAACATTTTTTTTTGTCTTCTTTGAATCCAATTTGTTTTAATGTTACATTATTGAATGAACAATTGTTATTTTGAGAGAGTGACAAAACTTAACATGTCATCCCTATCGCTTTTCTGCTTTGCTGTACAATATGAAACTGTATCTATAAGGAATATAGGTGAACTTTTTGCAAAAGTGTATCTACGAGGAAAGTGTACCTACGAGGAATAATTCGTTACAAACATTTTTAAAAATTGGCTTGTTGGTTGTTAAAAATTTCAATTTGGAAGTTTGTATAGAAACCGAAATGCGTAAACCCTCATAAGCGAAGCACCTTATTAAAAGAAATAATCGCCTGTGGTCTAGTGGCTAAGCCACCGGTTTCAGACCCAGAGGTCCCGGGTTCGATTCTCAGCGGGGGGTACATCTTCGGCTGTTAAGTCCGCCTGGCTAGCTACCACAATCTTATCTAAGTCTGTCGCCATAACATCGAAGTTTATAGCATTGTTGTGTTTCTACAGTTGGAGATAAGATAGCCAGTTCCTCAGTGGTTGAAGAATCCGGGTGAAGCGCGTTTCCACCTTCGGCCTTATCGTCACTTTACCATTCGGTGAGATGAAGGCCAAGGACTTACCCGTTGTAGAATAAAATAAAATCAATTTAAAAGAACCTGCTGGTAAGTGACGATAAGGCCGATGGTGGAAACCTTTAGTAATGTGTTCTGTAGTGGAAACCATCGGGATTTCTCTTTCACTGAGGAGCTCACTTTCTTATATCTTTTTTTTTTTTTTTATAAAAGAGGGAGGCAAACGAGCAGGCGGGTCACCTGATGGAAAGTAATCACCGCCGCCCATGGACACCCGCAAAACCAGAGGAATCGCAGACGCGTTGCCGGCCTTTAAGGGAGGAATAGGTTTAAGGAAGGAATAGGAATTGGGAGGGGGGGGGGGGGAAAGGCCTCCAGAACCCTCACTGGTCGGACGAAACACAACAGCACCAAGTGCCATTATTTCACGCCGAATATTAGTGAGAGGGTGGTATTACGCCGGGCGAGCCGGCCCAATGCGTGCTGCAACGCAGCGTGGCTCTACCACTCAGTCAGTGTCACTCATTTAGCACCACCCAGGGATCACGTGTAGGGTCTCAAGGGTAAACCTACGGACGCGAGCAACTTTGACCCCCAAAATCCCTATCTAACTGTAGGAAGACAACAATGCTAGTAACATTGATGTTATAATAAGGTGATGGTAGTTACCATGTAGGTTACTATGTTACCACTAAGCGAGGTAACTTAAAACAAATACCTCACTGACCTCACACTAAACTGAGTTCAGCCTAAAGTATTTCACACTGAGAATCAAACCCACGGCCTGATTTCGTTTCAACCACTAGAGCACAGTAAAAAAGAGACTAATGTGTATTATATAATGAGTGCGTGTGCTGTTAACATCACACAGCAGTATTATAAAATTTTACAGAAGGCGCTGCTGTTCGAACTGTACAAATGTGGAATTGTACGAATGTGGAATTGTACGAATGTGGAATTGTACGAATGTGGAATTGTACGAATGTGGAATTGTACAAATGTGGAAATTGTACAAATGTGTCCGCAGCCGATAACCGCAACAATAAATCCCCCTTTTTGAATTCCAATTCGACAACTTTACCTTTTTCCTTTGTTACTTTCTGTCTACCTGTCATCTGATATTTTCAGAACAATCCATTCAGAGACAGAATATTCAAAGTGTTCTCTTCTTTGGGCGACGACTGCTTTTCGTTTGACGACTTGGTCGATTTCAGTTCTGTCATGAGCCCTGATTGTCCAGCAGAAGTAAAAGCTGTATGGGCGTTTAAGCTATATGGTATGTTCAATTAATGTACTTTTCACGGTCCTACGAAATTAGTAGGTAATCAATCTATCTTTTGTTTTGCCTAATATTATTATTTTATTAGATTTAGATGACGACAATCAAATATCTGTGAGAGATGTCTGCGAAATTCTAGATCGTCTGACTGCCTCTACCAGCAATACCAGACAAAGATGTATTGATCAGCCCTCCAAGGAAAAGATAGCTCAAGTGGTAAACACCTTTTTATACTTATTATAATTTGGGACTAAGTATATTTCTTGTCACCAAAATTTATATTTGTCATCAAGTTATATCACCTAATAAATAGATCTATCGCCACGAAATATTTTAGATCTCAGATAAACAAAAAGTGTTCCCAGTTATGCATTATCAAATTAATGTTAATATTATGTGTAAAATAAGAGATCGATTACCAATAGAATTGTTGTGCATTAGATGAATATAAACTTCGTTCTTATAATAATAGTTTTGTTACTTAAATAATAGCTTTGTGCTCAGAATGGTAGATCTGTCACCAAATAAATCGATTATCGATACCTGACTACGACTCCTTTTTATTTATTTTGTCACCAATGCAGTAGTTACATGTTATTTCGTTCAGTTATTAAAATAATAGTATTCGATACCAATTTAATACATCAATTTATTATTTTAATGAAAATATGTTCAAAGAGGCGGAGTCAAATTGGCGCGCTTTTAAAAATTGACTAATCCGGCCTTAACGATGGGTCGTAGGCTTAATGCTCTAAGGTCGTAGGTAACCAGGTACGATCATTCGATGCGCGGCGCTTATCGGCCAGAAAAGAAAAAGAGGCGCCCTTTAAAATCCAAACCAGCGCTGATTATTCAGTGATTATTATTTTTAACAATAAATATTGATTATTTTGACTTTAATTAAGTGTTTTATTTACTATTCTGCTAGAAATTTTATTTAAATATATTTATACTACCTGTGGAAATTAAGATCCTAGGGGGTGGCATATGTCCAGTTAAGTAGTAGACTCATTTGGTTAAAACGATGATGACGACAACCCTAAATTTATTTGAAATTTTATTAAATTTTCAAGTAACATAATATATTATTTATTGGTGATCTCTTTAAATTAGTTTGCTTTAATACTTACTAGGACAAACCTATTATAATACATACAAAAACATTTATTTGGTACTAGACCCTATTTCTCCATGATTTTAGGTGATTTATTTTGGAAATGGTTTTTATTGTTTGGTGACTACATTTTGGTGACAAATCTACTATTTTGCGGGCAAACCCTATTATTTATGAAACACAAAACAAATTAAATTGGCGATAGCTTAAATGATACCCTTATAATTTATAGGCTGAATTAATAAAGCATGAAGCACATCAATAATTTTATAGGCGCCTGCGCCAAGGCCATTATTAGAATATGTCTTCGCTACATTGACACATTTGCCATTTGGCTTAATTACCACTACCGGGCGCGGGTTGATTATCAGTAGGTAAATAATCATAATAAAACCGGGATATATTTAGAATACATTGAAAGTTGACGTCATTTACCTACCTCATTAAAAAGTAGGATTCTAGATACCGATAGATTGTGCTTGATTCTAGATACTTACCTGTTATATTTTTTTTATTATAGATTTTACAAGAGATCAATTTGGACAACACCGGAAGTATTGGCCTGAATGAGTTCAAGTACATCATTTCCAGGCTACCTGAATTTGAAAGTTCATTCTATTTAAGATTTTAAAATAAAAATACGAAAAATTATAGTTTTTCTGACGTTTTTATTGTAAATAGTATAGGTAATTCTCAGTTTAGTCAAATTCTTAAAACATTAAAATGTCTTCAAGTTCTCAATGATGCTAATAATCTTATCATAATTGGCTATTTGACAGTTGTAACAATAAAAATATACGAAATATGTCGGTTATGGTAGTTTGTAATTTAACAATAATTTATCGAATAGTTTTTTTTATTAAGATAATTTGTAAATATTTGATTTTTACAAAATTAATTTGCGTTTTTTATCTGTGGATTACAAGACCCGAAACACGGGCGGCTATGATTGAGCTTCGTGTGACGTCACATTTCACAAAATAAACAAAATCTGTCAGGTTTCAAGATTTTGTGTGTAGTGAAGTGTGACGTCACAGAGTAAAATTTCACGTGACCAACCGTGTTCCGTTTTTCGAAATTTTAAATTATTGAAGAAAATTCTGTGTTATTCTAATAAATAAAGCTTTTTCGAGAAAGAAAAATATTGTAAGAGGTTTAAATTAAGTGTTTGTATTTTTAAAACACTTTTCCGAGAACTGTCAAGTACCCAATTATAAAACAGGAACAGCAATATAAAACAATGTTGCTTCGTGAGTTCGCGCATCTTGTAGTCGGATTCTGCCTAGACGCTACCAACCTGTAGATTACTACCAGATGTTTCTGAAGTTCTTACTGACGATCATACTCATAGTGATGTTTATCTAACAAACAGTTTGCAAGCAGCCTTGTTGTAGCGTCCGGCTAGCGTCCGGTCCGGTAGCGCGGGTAAGCCGCTTGTTCGTCCAACACAGCTTGGCAGCACAATGGGCTGTTTGTACTTCACAAAGAACATTGGGAAGTCCAGATAGGTGCTGTTGAAAAATGCGTCTTGTATTATTTATAATACTTTTTTAAATTTATTTAGTTACACAAATTCGTATAAAATAATTAAAAATCTAATTAAGGCTATAGTTGCGATCCATGGATCGTGATCGTGAATCGCAACTTTAATATCTGTTAGAATCACAACTTGAAAGTCTCTAATAACGCAAAGTACACATAGCTAGAACCACAAGGTTGAAAGGCGACTGCGTGAATCGCAACTTTAATATCACACCTCTGTTAGAATCACAACTTGAAAGTCTCTAATAACGCAAAGTACACATAGCTTGAATCACAAAGTTGAAAGGCGACATTGCGTGAATCACAACTGTGAGTCTTTAGTTAAGAACTGTTATTTTCACAAGTTTCAGTTTGCGAAGCAGCAGTTAATATCAAGCAAAGTTAACATAGCTAGAACCACAAAGTTTAACATTGTGTGAATCACAACCGCAAGATTGCTACTGCAGCAAACCGTACATTGCTAGATAACACAAGTATAACACTGCGATATTCACACGCTTAACTTTGTTAGCCAGGAGCCAACAGAGTAAAATTGTGAAATTAGGTAAGTCCATATTGTGAAAATTAGTATTTCCACTTTGTTTGATTCGCAATATTTTTTCACAAAATTGGAGTAGCTGCGCCAGCAACCCTACTCTGTTGGCTCCTGGCTAACAACCTTTTCCTGTGATTTCACAACTTTTTTTTCTGAGTGCAGTAGACTATATCCCTAAGCTTGTGTGAGCAACATGATTAATTTATAAGCAGAAGGTATACAATACTAGGTAATATTAAAGGTAACGTTTAGGTACAAAATTAACCCTTAATTGTGGACGTGGGTCCAGGGGACCCAACCAAAATCTTAAAACGTGAATAAAATCCGCTGCATGCGGCTCAGCGTAGTCCGCTTCCCGGTACCGTCCTGAAGTTAGCCAATACGCACGCTGGCGGACGGACGCGTCTGGCGTATCACTGCGTAGGTAAGTTTTTGGAGTGGTGTGGGTCCTGTGGACCCACGTCCGCAAGTATGTAACTTTTTTTGTCCTAGTAGTTTTTATAAATTATTGTTTTTTTTGCAGTATCTCATCATGACAGACTGACGACCTCCTTGGTCGAGTGGTTTGTACACCGGTTTTCATGGTGTCATCATCTCTGAGGTCCCGGGTTCGATCCCCGGTCGGGTCAATTTAGAGAAAAACTGTTTTTCTAAATTGATTTCGGGTCTGAGTGTTTTTTCTATGTTTATGTATATTTATCCGTTATCTTACCATATAAACGAGTTTCACAAGAATACTCATCTTGGTCTAGATAGTTGGTGTGAGCGTAAACAAATTTATAACACATTTGCTCGGTAAGAAGCTCTTATTACACCGATTTCAGTATCGTAATGTAATAAGTTTCGCACTAGTGCGGTAATGAAATTTAAAAATTAGTTATCATTTGAATCTATGGACAACATACGCCTTTAGCCCGTTAGTAGCTTTTACGACACCCAAGGGAAGAGAGGGGTTGGTAGTATTATTTTGATGAGCCCATCGCCGCTCTATGCTGTTGGATGTATGTGCATTCTTTAGTCCGTTAGTCGCCTTTTACAACACCGAAGGGAAGAGAAAAGTTTGTAGTATTATTTTGATGAGCTTATCGCCGATCTATGCTGTTGGATGTATATGCAGTCTTTAGTCCGTTAGTCGCCTTTTACGACAACCAAGGGAAGAAAGGGGTAGGTAGTATTATTTTGATGAGCCCATCGCCGCTCTATGCTGTTGGATGTATGTGCAGTGTTTAGTCCCTTAGTCGCCTTTTACGACACCTAAGGGAAGAGAGGAGTTGGTGGTATTATTTTGATGAGCCCATCTACGCTCTATGCTGTTGGACAAAGAAAAATATATGTTGGTTTACCAAAGATTCATGCACTAGAAAAAACAACAAAAAACGCAGTCATTTTCGGATTTTTTTTTATCCTCACAAATATGTTATAAAACGTCGTATGGCATACGTGCGCTTTGATAATTACAGCCTCTGCTTTCTTGTAGCCCTCGCCTACGGCTCGGTCTAGCAATATCGCCTCGGCTGTAATTTTCATCTTACCGCACTTATATCATAATGTACTATTATTATTTATTACAGATAGATGTAATGTGCCCAGTGTTTCCGTCGACCAATCGGACATTATAGAAAATTGGTTAAAATACTGAATTGAACCAAGAAGAAGACGAAAATGACGAACTACAAACCCAACCAACTGATCGGGCTACCGCTTCAGAAAATGAGTTTTCGGATGTCGAAGAAAATAATACTGTAGCTAGTGATCATGATACGAATTCGGAAATGTCAGGAACTAAAGATGAGGTGGATAATTCAGAATCGGGTGAAGATACAAGAGGGACATACTAAAAAAATGCTTGTAATTTTTAGGCATCTAAGTCAATTGTCAGTTTTTTGTGTGATAAATTTCACAATTTTGGTTTATATCATTTATAGGAATGTTTATTTTTGTTACAAAAGAAGTGATTTGTTTTTTGTTTTTGTTAATTTTTCTACTTATTTTTAATTTTTAATTTTATACCTAAGAAAAAGTGAAATAGTTATAAAAAAATACGAATTAAATTGTTACAGTTCCTACTGATATGATGCTAGTATTAAATATAAATATATACAAGAAAGGCTGATAGTAGGAATAAAAAGTATGTTCAAATTATAATTTGTTCTAATTTTATTAATCCTGCAAAATACTTGGGTCCCACGGACCCACGTCCATATCTACGTTAGTTTTATTCACGTCCACAATTAAGGGTTAAATAGTTAAGAAAAAAATTTGCTTAGTAGGTGTACATCAATAACTACCTATCATTGAGCCACGAATAAAGTGATCATATTTATATCTCTTTTTCTATTTCGGCAATTTACAGAAAAATAATAATTGGGCCTCAAGTAGATTTGCCTGCCTCGGTGAACTGGCTACGTTTCGGCGACCTCTTTGGGGACTCCGAAGGTTTTGTCTGTGCCATTGAAGATGAAGTTATCAAGGCGAATAACTAGCGGAAATATATTATGAGGGACGATGGTACGGTACGGTCGATATCTGTCGGGCATGTCGCCGTCCAGGAGAAATCACTCCGACATATTATTTTCGGTTGTTCTCATTTTGTTAACGGAGAGTATTTGCACAGACAACCAAGTAGCCAGAAGAATTCCAGCAACTTGCTCCTGGATATGGCCTTGTTAAATCAGAGCTGCCGTACTATAGGTACCTGCCGGTTCGGAAATGGTCATGCAACGCTCTACTGGGATCGCTCTATCATCACAGATAGGACTATTGTCGCTAATAAGCCTGATATCGTGGTGGTCGACCGATCTCAGCGCCGGGCAATATTGGTTGGTATCACCATACCTACCTCATGACGAGAACCTCGTGAAAGCCGAGAAGGACAAGCTCGGTAAGTAAGTACCTTGACTTGGCTCACGAGGTTACCGCCACGGGGGATGTGGATTACCTATACCATTGTTGTATCGATACCTAGTCGTTTCGGCAAACGGTCTTAAGCTAAGAGCCTCGATCAACATCTAGAGAGGCTCTCCCTAAAAGGTTGGGTCAAGGGTCAGATACAGAAGGCGTACTCCTTGACACGACACGTATTGTCAGGAGGTTCTCCACTCTGCAGCCCTGTATTGTGACTTGTAACCCTGTACCTACGCATTTCTGGCAAAACAATAATTCAGTACCTACTTACCTCTCTCTACCTACCAAAATTTTACTCCAAAGTTTTGGATGTTTTTTATCAAGTTGGTAGGAGCCTCTTTTTATTATAAACTTTATTACCACCATTGCAGAACGAATGTGTAGTTAGTTTTCACGTAAATATCCAATACTTCTGTCAAAGAAGGTGCGTGAAAAAAAACTTACGGAGTCATATCTGGTGGGCACTGGCCGATGTAAGTGGATTCCTTAAAATAATCTAATGGATGGTAAGCTTTGGGATAGCCTCTATAAAAGTTTCTGTGCAATTGACAAGCCTGCAACAGAAATTGGTAAGGGCCAGAGCAGACATGCTACTTTTAGCAGGGGCGATCGGCGATTTAGACGCTTTTTAGAAGAAAGAAGAAAGCGCGTTTTAGCGACTGAATCGCTAAAACGCGCGATTCCGATACTGCAAATCGCCAATCGCCGATGCTAAAGTCAAATTACAATGCGATCCAATTGCGATTCAATTATGCCATTCGTAAATTAGCAGACTTGGGCCCCTGGACATTTTCAAGGCAAGGGTGAACAGGCTTTATCTAGGATGCTACATCCTAGGCCGCATCGTCACTTACCATCCAGGTGAGATCGCAGTCAAATACTTGCCTATAAAGAATAAAAAAAAAATGTGTGCGGTGGCTTTAAGAGAAGAGAAGATTTAAAGCTAATGGGTTAAAACCTGCCACCGCAATGGACCAGGGGCCCAAGTCTGCTAATTTACGAATGGCATAATTGAATCGCAATTGGATCGCATTGTAATTGTTTGACACATTTGGTATTCTCTTACTCATTTACGAATACCAAATGTGTCAAACAATTACAATGCGATACAATTACGATTCAATTATGCCATTCGTAAATTAGCTGACTTGTGCTTGGGACCCAGCGCGGTGGGTTATTATGGCCTAATCTTCTGACGTGCTGTTGACGCTGTTGTCCATGTACAGAAAAACTGCCCCTAATCATCAATGCCCCCAACAGTGGGAAGTTTGAGTGATGATGATTAGTAAAAATCAGAGTAAGTAAATCGTTGTTGATTTTTTTCGAAAACTTTAACATTCGGAGATATTTATAAACAGAAATACGCATAAGGATAAATGAATCAATATATCAAGCTCTGCTCCTAAAATAATTGCAAGTTCAATGACGCTAATGTTTTTAGAATGTAGTAAGTAGGTACCTATCGTTATTAAATCAAATTACCTCATAAAACGTTTCAATTTCATCTTGTCGACCCTTATCTACGAATAAAATATCCATTCTGATGATTTGGATGGTTTTGATTTAGAATTTAAGCCTTCTAATGTTAGTTTTGAATTTTACCTCATTTTACGACATTTATAAGTCAAAATAATTTTGAATTTACCGCGCCGTAACCATAGATTTTTGAGCTTTTTAATCAACTGTCAATGGGCGATTTTCTGACAGCCCAAATTAAAAAGTAAAGATTAGTTCAAAAACACTCGATAGATGTCGTTTTATGAAAGCTGGGCTACTTATAAGCTGTAATAAATTCTACACTTTTACTTGTCTACCAAAAGAATAAAAAAATAGTATTTACTTACCAATTTATATTCAGGACATCCAGAACCTATTTCTATTTTGGAATAGAATAAATATTACGCAGCCATACACGTGCTCTTCAGGAACCCGCCTTTTACTAAGCGCCATACTAATCTATGCTAAGCGCCATCTATGAAGTCATTTACGAACCAATTTCTTTTTTTTTTTTGATCTCGGAAAATCGCCCATTACTCGGACCAAATATTACATTAGGTCTATTTTAGCGTAAACTATACGACGTAGGTAACTTTTGCTTAAGTCAATCCCATAAATTCTGTTTAGCGTAGCGTTGATTTCGTAGCGGACTAGGCCCTCAGGGGAGCTATCACGATAAATAATCTCAACCTCGGACCAAATATTTGGTCCGAGATCTCAACCAAACCCATAAAGTTATTATACCAAAGTAACTTTATGACCAAACCACAACTGAAAAGACGTACTTTTATAGTGTTATTTATGTGCATTTGACACACGCGATAGCGCTATACGAAGTCGGCTGAACGGTTATAGTTTTAGCTATATCGTAGGTGCTTAGTGTGATTGAGGCCCACCCAGGTACTTTTGTGGTCTGTGGGCCTGGTGTAACATAAGGCCTTGTTCGCACTAGTGATAATTTAGTCAGTCACGTAGTTTCACAAGCCAGCCAGAGTGCCTAGACAAGTGGCAAACGCTGACCCCTGTCTATTCGTAATTCATCGTACATTGCTGTGTACTGTGCCAATGGGCGATTTTCTGACAGCCCAAATTAAAAAAATAAAATAAGTTCAAAAACACTCGATAGATGGCGTTTTATAAAAGCCGCAGGACCTATTTTCTATTTTGGAATGGAATAATTATTACGCAGCTATACACTTTATCTCCATGGACTCGCCTTTTACTAAGCGCCATACTAATCTATGAAGCGCCATCTATGAAGTAATTTCCAACCAATTTCTTTTTTTTTGATCTCGGAAAATCGTCTATTGCTAGTGAAAAATGCTGCAGCGCGCGCGATGAACTATGAATAGACAGGTGGTGAGCATTTGCCACTTGTCTAGGGGGTTGAAATGCTGGTTTAAGATGTTGAGACGAGTTAAGTGTGTGTATAGTCATAGAATTGATGCAAAAAATATGCTACATCCATGTCATTGTGTCTAGTAAAACTAAAAAGATTTGGTTTTCAAATCGATGACTCCTGAGCTGACCATACTCCTGAGGCTGATGATGTACTTAGTCGTGCGTGCGTGACAAGAAGTTTACTAATTTTTAACAATTAATGGAATTTAGAACCGATAAATTAATACCTAATAATACTTATTTTATATTAGTGCCCAGCTGTGGGACTTATATTATATTTTTGAAAATATATATAGTCTATAAAAAACCATGTATTAGGAATCAATTAAGCAGATACAATAATATAAATAAATCCATTGATTCCATCTTCATCTGATAAAAGCTTTACATGCTGCTTTATTATAGCGAGCAGCTAGAGTTCGATCAGGCAACTGTGGGAAGCCAGATGTTCGTCCGGTAGTAGAAGGTAAGATAGCAGGTTGCTTATACTTCACATGGAATGGTGGAAAGCTGAGATACACCCTGAAAATTTATATATTTTTTTACTAAAGCCATTAATTTATCAATTAAGATTACTTAAACAAATAAATAATTATTCTATTGTGACAAATGAGCTTTAAAATATTGCAATAGGTACTAACTGCGACATTTCCGCAGGACATTGACCCATGTATTCTGGTTCACGGAAATAAGTAAGTGGATGATAAGATTTTGGGTAACCCTTGTAATATTCTCGATGCATTTGGCAAGCCTGGTAGTTAAAAATATTATGATATGATGCACGCAATTTGTCTACCTACTTCTTTTAAACGTGTTTTAAACTCATTCTTTTAATATGTTTTTCACTGACCTTATAAAATGTTTCTATTTCTTCTTGTCGCAATGGATCGGTAAACAAAATAAATTTAACCATGGTAAAAAGATAAAAATGTTGTAATATTTGATCCCAGCTTGTCGTGGCCAAGTCTAGAGAGCAAACAAAACACTTTCTTTGAAGATTCATGTCATTCGTCAATGCATTCATGACACCCACAGAACACTTTACAAGCTGTCACCGTCACACCATCTCGGTCTCGGACCAATTGGGCCGAGATCTCGGTCGTCCGTCCGTTACGTAGACTCAGAATAATAACTAAAGTTAGTTAGTTAAAACTGCTTTAGTTATTATTCTATGGACGTGGACATATCGTATATTTACCTCAGAATAATAACTAAAGCATATTATTCTATGGTATATACCCACAGATATACGTCTGTGTATATACCTCAGAACAATATGCTTTAGTTATTGTTCTGAGGGATATACCTACCTCAGTTTAAATTAAAAAGCATAGGAGTGCTATGACTCTAGAACTTAGATCATTAAAGTTGGTTTAATGCTCTAAGCCCTAGAATAATAACTATTAAAGCATTGAAGGAGTGCTATGACATTTGAGTGTGCACTCTGTTTGTTGTCAAACAATTTCATTGTGCTGTGGTGATGCCATTTGACAATTTATCGATATCGAAAAATGCTGTTTGTCCATAAAAAATTCAACACTTTTCATCTACAAAATACCTATAGAAGTTGCTATTTATGAAACATTTGATAAAAATTAAAGACACCTATTATTACTTTCCCTAATTTGGTATAAAAACACCGAAGGCCAAGGCCTAGCTGTTACTTTACAAGAACCTGTGGGCTTATTGTCTAACTTCGTCATCTGTCGCTGTCGTTTTCAAGTGGAAGAACATTGCTTTACATAAAATACTTATTTAAAAATAGTTTAAGTAGACAAACTAGTGAAGCAATGTACTTCTGTTTGCGGGCGATTGCGATGGATGTTGAGGTTAGACAATTAGCCCCTTGTTATTTTCTGACTATCTTAGTTTATAGCATTAACAGACTAAACTCTCTAACTGAGAGCTACTAAAGAGCCCCACACCAGCATTGCATTTTAATCGTTATTCTGCTATTCGTGATGAAGACGAATCCAAAAGTCAAAGATCATAAAAATCAGTACAGCCGTTTTTGAGTTATAAGTGGCACTAAACTAACACGACTTTGTTTAATATTATATAGATATTGCTTTAGGTATGGAACAAGTTATTATTATATCAAATGAAGCATATACGTAATGTCGTTATAGGAAGTGTATTTAGACCAAGTAAAAATATATCCAACAAGCGGCCGCTCGCGGTTTCACCCGCGTGGTTCCCGTTCCCGTAGGAATATCGGGATAAAAAGTATCCTATGTGTTAAATCAGGTTTTAAACTATCTGTATGCCGAATTTCATCCAAATCCATTCGGTAGTTTTTACGTGAAAGAGTAACAATTATCCATCTATACGTTCCCGTGGGTATATCGGGATAAAAGTATCCTATATCCAGGTTATATACTATCTGTATGCCGAATTTCATCCAAATTCATTCAGTAGTTTTTACGTGAAAGAGTAACAAATATCCATACATTCTTACAAACATTCGCGTTTATAATATTAGTAGGATAGGATGAGCGTTAATTATGCTTTTTGCTTAGTTCAATTATTGTTATTATATAAAATGAAACGCACACGTAGTAATATTTAACGTGTTTTATTCTAATGGTAATAATACACATTATTATGAGATATGAATAATACTGCTGTGTTTTATTATTACTGTCCCATTTTTAGTAGCTCTCTGTTAGAAAGTTTAGTCTTTTAATGCTCAACAAAGATAGTCAGAAAATAACAAGGGGCTAATTGTCTAACCTCAACATCCATTGCAATCGCCCTCAAACAGAAGTACATTGCTTCGCTAGTTTGCCTATTATAAACTATTTTTAAATAAGTATTTTATGCGAAGCAATGCACTTCCAAGTTTTCATGTACCCCTTCGGTGTTTTTATACCAAATTAAGGTAAGTATTAATAAGTATCTATAATTTTTTATCAAATCTTTCTTAAATAGCAACTTCTATAGGTATTTTGTAGATGAAAAGTGTTGAATTTTCATATGAACAAACAGCATCTTTCGATATCGATAAAATGTCAAAAGGGAAGGGATCACAGCACATTGAAATAAAATTGTTTCGTTTGACAACAAACGAAGTACATACTCAAATCAAATCAAATCAAATCAAATCAAATCAAATCAAATCAATATCTCTTTAATCAGTAGAATAAGCATTTTGAATCGTCAAAAGTTAAAGGATGGACGGGCAAAATGTCATAGCACTCCTTTTAAACATTAGATGAGGCTATGACATTTGAGTACCTACGTAACATAGTCCATGGTCTCCTATCTTCCTTGTTTCTTGACTTGACTTGACTTCTTGTATCTTGTCTTTCTTGTTGTCTATGACACATTTTGATAAACGTCAAAACAACAAGGTTCCAATTTTGTTTTTACTATTTTTCTTTTGTGAATATTTCTTCGTAAATAAAGTTTCTAAGGATACATTATTCTGCCAATAAACAGTTAAGGTGCTTACAAATAAAAGTACCTTAGCATTTTCTTACTTACAAACTTCTTACTTAATTTAGGTGTACTATTTTTGTCCGCTCCCAATTCGGTGCATTGAAATACATTTTGACATCCAGGAAAAAATGTTCTTCCTGTACGGTGAGTACTTACGCTTGTTTTGATTTAATAATTATACCCGAGCAGTTAAATGAGGTGAAATCGCTAAAGTTAAAAGCAGTGGTAATCGCGTGGGTTTGATGGTCATTAGCATATTTTTTGTTTAATCGTATTAGTGAATGTCTTAGACTCAATTCGGTTTGATTCGCATGTTTCGAGTACGTGATTATTAAACTCTCTCTTTAATGCTTACTACCATAAAAATGATTTTATTTTTAGTTTTTTAACCAGCACACAAAGTTGTCTGTTATTTTACTTGGTTTAGAATTAACCATTGAACAAACTCACAGATGTAGCATTTTATGAAATAGTGATAAATGTACAGGTTTTGTTTATTGCTTTTATTGATATGAACAACCAACAAACTATTAATATCATCATGCACAATACAATATCTCTAATTACATTAAGTGCAACATTTCATAGTGTTGCCTTTATCAAAGGCTGCCACAAATATATAGGAAGCATAAAACAGTATAAACTGTATCTACCAAGTATGTTTATCATCATATATTTAATTAGAATATATATAATCTTTATTCTGACACTTTATTGCTAGCTTATATTGTCTCACTGCTGTGCAAATGTCTCCCCTAAATCCTAATAACTAGTGAGTATTGTGTAAAAGATTGATACATGGTTGTAATTATTGTCTGAATGAATGTGAACAATGAAGCTTCTTTAATAATTATTATTGTTGCTAAATATGCATTTTTGTTTAGATTTGTTTATTATACATAAGATTTTAGCCATAAATAATTTATTTTCTCACTCCTACCTAACTACTAAAAAGATGGTACTTACCCTTATTTAATTGTTACACTCCTATGTTAATGACTGGTATGGTTGTATGGTATGGTTTTTATTAGGAATTAAAAATTATTATTAAAAAAATATAAGTAAAAAAGAATTACAGTGTCTTGTATCTGTTGATCATGTGTGTAAAGGCTAATATACACCCTTGTCTGTAGTCCTAGGGGTTGCTAACATTGAATTTCTATTTTGTCTGGTATTACGACAACTTACTAACATACATACATATCGCGGGTCTCATGCAATAGTGGCGTACACGCAAAAATGCTTTATATTTTTTATTTTACTATTTGGTTTGTCTTCCAGGCACCCGCAAACCCTCAATTCATCATATTTTTAAATATAATATTTTTTACTGTGAATAATAAAATTGAAAAGACGTATAATTATAGCACTAATGAATATCTCAGGCATTAGAGAAGTATAGCGGGTGTATAACAAGATAGTAGCTTTATTACTACATTATTGTCGGGCAACACATGCGTATGTTCATATGACCCTCTATCCTATACCTAATCCTAAAAAAATCCTAAACCTATACCAAGGATTTTTATTTTCCTATACTTACAAAAATATTTCTTGCTTTTTAAATATCGCTAAACTGTATGCCTGTTCTTCATTCCTAACCAAACATCATGCAAAAGAGGCCTATAAATATGGTTAAAGTGGAAATTATTAAGAAATATAAATATTTTTTCATATGATTAAATAATTTAGCATCGAAATATTATTATCTTATAATGAAAATTTTATAATGATCAATAATTTCGAAGTAAGTTTTTACGCCCTAAGTAATGTAAAGTGTTTTAGTAATTTTTTTCCTTAGTAGTCTCGCAAATGTATCCTGTAAGAGAGGTGTAACCACCAAAACTACAGTTTGTTAAGCTTTAAATGGATTTTGCTTCATACCACTCTTTAAAGCTTTTTTTATACAAAAAAAAAAAAAAAAAGATTTTTATTTTTTTATTTTGTTGTATTTATGCTGATACGCCCCTAATGTATGAGACCCGCAATATAATCACGACAATTATTCCCGAAGGGTTAGTTAGAGACTAGGCAATGAGAACCGTAAAAGTAGTCCTCTACCATAGTCCACTTTTCACCAAATAGAGACGGCACATGCGCTCAGCGTGACAGGAGGTGAGCCCATTGCCTCTCAATGCTGTTGGATTTATGTGTATTTCAAATAGGCTTGTTTACCTTCAGTTTATTTTATATGAGTCATTTTTGTATCCGATATATAAGGTTACTTTATGTTACTATCTAAGGCTTATCTTTGATTAGATAATACTCCAATCAGAAATTGACTCCCTAACATGATGATAAATATCAACTTAACCTTTCATGTTAACAAATTGAGCAGTTTTAATTTCGTGTGTGAGCAATACTCCTAGAGGTTGCTAATTTCATTTCTGTGGTGTCTGGTATTACGACAGTTGAGCTCTTATGGCGCTCTTAAGCCCACCCACTGTCTCTTTGAAAATCATGCTGATCTGTTCTGTAACACCTAAATCTTTTGTAAAAATGGACCCTTAAAATGGTACTTACAGTAAGTAACTATTATCCTACTTTAATATTATAAACGCGAAAGTTTGTAAGTATGGATGGATGTTTGTTACTCTTTCACGTAAAAACGGCTGAATGGATTTGGATGAAATTCGGCATACAGATAGTTTATAACCTGGATTAACACATAGGATACTTTTTATCCCGATATTCCCACGGGAACGGGTACCACGCGGGTGAAACCGCGAACGGCCGCTAGTGCTTATATAGATTGCAAAATTACCACAAAAAGTCTATGTAAAGTATAATCATTTTAATTAATAATTTTAATAAATATTATGAAGTGTTCTCATAAAACTACACAAACAACATTCATTAATTATTTATTATTACATACATTTTGTAGTTAAAGGCCGATTTACACATCCATAAGTAAGTAAGTAAAAACTACGTGTGGACGCCGGGCGGCAAGTAAGTTTGTCTATCTATCGCATTATGTAAGTAAGGAAGTAGTAAGTTCAACTTACTTACTTATGGATGTGTAAATCGGCCTTTAGTTTATTAGTCCACTCATGTTTTTAATGCTGTTTACAGTTGACTAACTCTTATACAACACATGAATGGGGTGCTCAGTACTGTCAACAATTAGTCACTTATCATTAACATATTGTACATTTCACGGTTCACTAGCAGATACTGAAATGTCCCCTTCATGTCAGATGTGTATCTACTTTGTTAGTATTTATAAAGTTTTGGTTGTGCATCCTTTGTTTGATAATAATATGTTGGCATGGATACGAGTTCAATACGATTGCTGTTTTGTGTGTGAGACTGCAGGCATTTCAGTGGTGTCCATAGAAAGTTGTAAGTAAAATGTAATATTTGAAGAATTTAAGAGTGTAAATAGAATAGAAGTAGGGTTTACATAATGTGTTCCTTTATTTTATGCATTTTTTCCGCTACCGCAATTATTATGTGCTTTTGCTTGACAATCTTTTTATTTACTATTAAAATATTATTGTAGTACCTTTATATATTATGAATTACAATCAAACAGAACTGTTGAATGGCAAAACCTAGTTTAATTATTCAACAAAATGTACTGGATGTTGGACATGGAATGATAATGGAATAAAAGGAGAAGAAATAATGAATTTACCAAAATATATTGTGTATTCGCATTCTTTAGTATTAGGAGCTTGTCAAGTATATGTCTACAAAGTTGTGTTTTAACAAGGTCAGATATTCCTTTGCGCCAGCTGACTGTTTGACCTCTTAGTGTAAAGTTCACCTTTTCTGTCGTCCATTTCGCCCAAACTGCTTTTTCATAGAAGCACAGGTACTAACAGCAGTCCTTATAAACCAATCTTGTCATAGTCATAAGAGTCCTTAGAGGATCATGATATTCACAATAAACCGCGCTCGTGCTTTTATTATATGTAAGGGCTATAAAAAAGAAGGTAGTGAGTGTCGTTGTCAATATTTCTTTATCTGCTTACACAGCTGACACATAACGGCGATGGTAATGACGTGCGCGACAGGCATGGGCGATGCGGTGTTGCGGGAGCGGCTGCCTGCGCTGTGGCGGCGCATCGAAGACGCACACTATAGCTATTTGGAGACAGACGACAGCCCGGACAAGCTGCAGCAGAAAAAGAAGCTAGAAGGTACATACGTACATCCTACTAATATTATAAACGCGAAAGTTTGTAAGTATGGATGGATATTTGTTACTCTTTCACGTAAAAACTATTGAATGGATTTGGATGAAATTTGGCATACAGATAGTTTATAACCTGGATTAACACATAGGACTTTTTATCCCGATATTCCCACGGGAACGGGAACCACGCGGGTGAAACCGCGAGCGGCCGCTAGTATTACATATACACACATCGCGCTGGTCAGGTGCATCGATACCAACCTGCTTGTTTGCTTTTTTTCTAATACACAGATTCCCGACTATCATTGTCAAAGGGTTAGTCAGAGACTAGGCAATGAGGACCGCAGAAGCAGTCCACGTCTCACCAAATTACAACTGGACATGTGCTCAGCGTAGGTAGTGAGCCTATCGCCGCTCTATGCTGAATGTATGTGCAATCTTTGGGCCGTTTGTCGCCTTTTACGACACCCAAGAAAAAAGAGCGCGGCTCAAAAATAAAAAAAAGCCTTTTCTAATAAAAAAAAGAATACGTTTTGCGCCAGATGTGTTAGGCCCACTGCCACGCTCGCTAATGCTTTGAACTATGTCGCCGACTTTACTACTATGCCGGATGAATAAGCTGAGTAATTTAGGATCTCATTCTTCGGAGTACAGAGACACTAATGTTCTGTCTAATTGAGTTCAATATATCTCCTATTGAAATCAAGTCAGTGGAAAGCACACTTTACAAAAAATAGTCAACTACTCTGAATGAAACTGTCATTAATGTTGAAACTGCCACCATAAGCGGACTTAGAATAAACTATGTTTGCCTATTGCCTCGGCATCTAACACCAGAGATCCACTAAACCACAGATAAGCTAAAAAACTTTATTAAAAAGTTAATGCGTACATCACTTTCGTCTTCCGTATCGGAGTTTTCCATTTGCTGCGATACTGACACGTCTAAAAAGTGAAAAGCAGGGTTAAAATAACAATTCCCTTCTTGTCCACAGACTACATCATCGAGTATCTATCCCTTGTGCCTCACGAGTGCAAGTTTGGTCTTGCAGAAACAGGCAAAGTATTCCAACGGACCGTGAATGAGCTGCCTGACTTCAGCGCATACAGGGCTGGCTTGGGCTGGGCAGCGCTCGCTCGGTATGCGAGCAACTTACTCGCGCAGCCGTGGAGGAAGGAGTATAAGGTCATAAGGGTACGTAGCCATTTTTATTCATCCTCATTGCCAGTTAAGCAACTTTCGCAATGCCGGTTCACAGGATGGAGGACCTAATAAACATACATTTCTTTATTAGTCATGAATTTCCTGACTGAGTGGTAGAGCCACGTTGCAGCACGCATTGGGCCGGCTCGCCCGGCGTAATACCACCCTCTCACGAATATTCGGCGTGAAATAATGGCACTTGGTGCTGTTGTGTTTCGTCCGACCAGTGAGGGTACCGGAGGCCCCTCCCCCCCCCTTTTTTTTTTGATGCTCAAGGGATTATTTTAGTGGATTATCTGCAAAAAGGAAAAACAATAAATGGAGTTACTACGCAAGCTTGCTGCAAAAAATAAGTGAAGAAATCATGAAGAAGCGACCTCATATGGCAAGAAAAAAGTTTTGTTTCACCATGACAACGCACCTGTACGCACACGTCAATGGTTGCAGTTGCCAAACTCCATGAATTGCGGTTCGAATTGCTACCGCATCCACCCTATTCCCCAGATCTGGCCCCGTGCGACTTCTACTTATTCCCAAACCTTAAGAAATGGTTAGGTGGCCAGTGATTTTCATTAAATGATGACATTGTTGCCGTAGCCAAGTATTTTGAGGGGTTGGAGAAAACATTTTTTCTAACTGGTGTAAAGGCATTGGAGAAGCGCTTGACTAAATGCATCGAGGTAGAAGGAAACTACGTTGAAAAAGAAATTTATTTTAAATAGATTTAATAGTTTTTCTTTGTCATTTCGGAAACTTATCAATCAGCCCTTGTATGTATGTATAATTTGACATACCTACTAACCTAACCGAATCGCGTAGCGGTGAAAGAATACTTCCACCTCCTCTTTTCCCTTGGGTGTCGTAAAAGGCGGCCAACAGCTTAGAGCGGCTAGCTCACCACCTGTCACGCTGAGCACATGTGCAGTCGCTATTTGGTGAAAAGTGGACTATGACACAGGACTGCTTTTGCGGTTCTCATTTTACCTAGTCTCTGACTAACCCTTCGGGGATAATAGTCGTGATTATGTGTATGTATGTATAATTTCTTTCGGCAGCTATACTGCGGCTATTTCAAGCACGAGGTGGCGGCCAACATGGTGGGCGCTGAACAGCTGCTACTCGCCCTGGGCTACCGCGCGGCGGGCGCCGGCCGGCTGGCGCTGCAAGCTCCCGTGTGCCCTGACATGGTGGCAGCAGTCTCTAGGGACGCCCTCATAGCGCAGTGCGAGTGCCAGGTACGTGCGTCATTTTTGTTTCTGACATTCTGACATGGTGGCAGTAGTCTGGGACGCCCTCATAGCGCAGTGCGATGCGAGTGCCAGGTACGTGCGTCATTTGTTTCGATACATAGGTACGTCATTTGTGAAGATGTTTAGGACAGTGGGAGAGAGTGGGCTTGCTTCGCACGTGCCTGTCTGCCTGACATGGTGGCAGCAGTCTCTAGGGACGCCCTCATAGCGCAGTGCGAGTGCCAGGTACGTGCGTCATTTTTGTTTCTGACATTCTGACATGGTGGCAGTAGTCTGGGACGCCCTCATAGCGCAGTGCGATGCGAGTGCCAGGTACGTGCGTCATTTGTTTCGATACATAGGTACGTCATTTGTGAAGATGTTTAGGACAGTGGGAGAGAGTGGGCTTGCTTCGCACGTGCCTGTCTGCCTGACATGGTGGCAGCAGTCTCTAGGGACGCCCTCATAGCGCAGTGCGAGTGCCAGGTACGTGCGTCATTTGTTTCTATACATACGTCATTTGTGTAGCTGTTTAGGACAGTGGGAAAGAGTGGGCTCGCTCCGCACGTGCCTGTCTGCCCTGACATGGTGGCAGCTGTGTCTAGAAACACCTTAATACGTCATGTGTTTCTATACATACGTCATTTGTGTAAATGTTTAGAACAGCGGCAGAGACGCAGCAGATTGTAAGTAAGCTGCCCTACTTCTGAGTGTAATGTGTAGCTGGTCTAAGCAGGGTCACGCTCGCTCGGTACGCGAGCATCATAGCGCAGTGCGAGTGCCAGGTACCCGCGTCATTTACCACAGCTGTATGGGGGCTACTCTTAAGCACGAGGTGTCATCCAACATGATGGCCGCTGAACAGCTGCTGCTTGCGTTGGGGTATCGCGCTTCGGGCGCCGGCAGGCTGGCGCTGCAAGTTCCCGTCTGGTCTGACATGGTGGCAGCAGTCTCTAGGGACGCCCTTATAGCGCAGTGCGAGTGCCAGTTACCCGCGTCATTTGTTTCTATTCATGTCATTTGTGAATTTTTAGGACAGCGGGAGAGATACAGTAGATTGTAAATGAGCTGCCCGACTTCCGAGAGTCTTTTACTTACAGCTAGCGTTAGGGCACCGCGCGGCTGGCGCTGCAAGCTCCCGCTGCCCTGATATGGTGGCAGCAGGGACGCCCTCATAGCGCACTGAGAGTTCCAGGTCCCTACCACTACGATGCAGCCACTTTTTAACCTATCCCTCCCATTCTCCAACATGGTGATAAGTGATAAAGCGAGGTATAACCCCCCCCCCTCAGATGGGGGGGGGGGGGGGGTGTAACCTTCCCCCTTGTAATGTTTCGTCATTTTTTCCGAACCGATTTTTTCTTACTCTTAAAGGCCCCACAGACGATCAGGTCGCCGGCAGGTATCGGCCTGTCAGTTAGTAGTACAATGCACGGGCGGCGGCGGCGGCGGGCGACACGATCAGTTCGCCGGCACATCGGCAGGTATCAGCCTGTCAGTTGGCTGATACTTGCCGGTCGGCGGCCCCAGTGAGTTCCGCCGCCGCCGCCGCCGCCGCCCGTGCGTTGTACTACTAAATGACCTGAGCGACCTGATCGTCTGTGGGGCCCTTTAGGAACCTGTCAAATAGTTCGTTTTTTTTAGTTCCTGACTATGGATACTAGTCCTTCAGTCGTTTAGTATTACAGTTCATTGATTATGCTTAAACTGATGATAATATGAAAGTTTAATGCTCAATGATATTCCCTCTAAACCCCTCGAGTTCCAGTTAAGATGTGGGACTTTACTGAGATCTCGCAAGGACTTCTTGAGAGAATTTGAAAAGTGATGTTGCAGTGTTTTGTTTTATTTTCCAAGACTCATGCACGTTCATGAACACTTAACAGTAAATAATCCACCATTATTTCACATTAATATTCGATAAAACATAATTATAGAGAATAAAACAAAACTGCAGACATGACGCTTCACTTTCCTGCCAAGAAGTCAATAGCTAGCCTACTACTCGCTACTACGCTACTCGGCTCGCCCGGTGTAATACCACCCTCTCCCGAATATCCGGCGTGAAATAATGGAACTTGGTGCTGTTGTGTTTCGTCCGGCCAGTGAGAGTTCCGGAGGCCCATCCCCCCCACTCACAATTCCTATTCCTTCCTTAACCCTATTCCTTCCTTAAAGGCCGGCAACGCGCCTGCGATTCCTCTGGTTTTGCGAGCGTCCATGGGCGGCGGTGATTACTCTCCATCGGGTGACCCGCCTGCTCGTTTGCCTCCTTCTTTTATAAAAAAAAACAAATTTTGTTATTAACAATGTACGTCTGGCGTATGTACTTCTTGGCGGAAAAGTGAAGCATCATGTCTGCAGTTTTGTATTATTTTCTATAATTTTTTTTTTGTCGAATATTAATGTGAAATAATGGTGGATTATTTACTGTTAATTGTTCGTGACCGTGCATGAGTGTTAGCAAAAAAAAACAAAACAGTGCAACATCACTTTTCATATTCTCTCAAGAAGTCCGTGTGAGACCTCAATAAAGTCCCACACATTGAGTCTCGAGGGGTTTGGGAGAAAATCATTTACCATAAAACGTTCATTATCACTCATTATGATCTACCTAATGTAAAGTAAATAATAATTACTATTAAAAACTTGACACTGTCTAAATGTGCTAATCGCACGAAGCCATTATATAAGGAAAAAAAATAATAATGTATATTGTTTTCTGAGGTTTAAGCGAGCACTACACATTGAAATGAAACACTTTTTTACGGATTAACTCGCGTTTAATTTACTATTTACAAAGTTTTTACGAGGAGCTCGATGGCGCAGCGGCTAGCGCGTTCGGCTTGCGATCTTGCTCGCTAAGCAACTTTCGCAATGCCGGGTCGCTGGATGGGTGACCAAATTTAAAAACATCTCGAGCTCCTCCGTGCTTCGGGAGGCACGTTAAGCCGTTGGTCCCGGTTGTTATCGTAAGATGGCAGCCGTTAAAACCCACCAACCCGCACTGGGCCAGCGTGGTGGGTTATGGCCCAATATCCCCACGTGCTATTGTTCACGTGGGAGGCCTGTGCCCAGCTGTGGGACGTTTATAGGCTGATGATGATGATGATGATGATAGTTTTTATGAACATGCTCTCGAGGGACCCAACCATTACATCAGATTTGACAAACCTCAAATACTCGCTAAGGAACAACGATTCATCCCTAGGATGATACACGAGGCTATTGAAATTAAAAAACATCGTAATTTTAATAGAGAGGATGGTTGGAATTTACCACCTGCCTGGGACCCCATCATACAGGTCATCAAATCCCAGCCCCAACAGCAACACATTGCCAGACCTAAAAATATTGTTAGCTCGTCTTGTGTAAACTTGAACGCACCCGGTTAAATATAAAAATTATTGACGGTAGGCAAATAACTTCTAACAATGAGATGACCAACACCTCAGTCTCCCTGTGACCACGGACCCTGTAAAGGGTTCGAAACGTCAGGATAATATAAAAGCTATGTAAATAGTAAATTAAACGCGAGTTAATCCGTAAAAAAGTGTTTCATTTCAAATAATAATGTATGTACACACGGCGTCAGATCAACCTACCCTAAACTGTCAAATTTCTCCAAAGATTATTGATCCTTAGAACCAAACCATAAAGTTCAAAATTGATTGTGGAAATGTGCCAGTTTTGGGTAGGTTGATCTGACGCCGTGTGTACATTGTCAGATAATGGCGCGCGTGTGGGAGTCGGTGTGGGGCCGCGGCGTGCGCGTGTCGTGGGCGGCGGTGGCGCGCGAGCGGGCGGCGCGCGCTGCCGACGCCGCCGCCGCCGCCGCGCGGCTCGCCTCGAACGACCCGAGCGCCGACGGTGAGTACTCGAACCTACGCGCAGTGTTGCCAGATCGAATATTTAAAAATCCGCAGGGTTACGCTCAAAAGTCCGTATATTGTCTTTACCGTTACCGTGCTTCGGAAGGCACGTTAAGCCGTTGGTCCCGGTTGTTGTCGTAAGATGACAAGTCGTTAAAACCCACCAACCCGCATTGGGCCAGCGTGGTGGGTTATGGCCCAATATCCCCACGTGCTATTGTCCACGTGGGAGGCCTGTGCCCAGCAGTGGGACGTTAATAGGCTGATGATGATGATGATTGTCTTTACAAAAATCCGTAGATCTACAGACATTTTTTTAAGCATAAAAACCTGACTATTTAGAGATGGACTTACCTGAAACCTTAGAATAATAACGCTATAGAAACCAAGTTCGCGCGCCTATTTTGAAGCACGTTAATTAGAGCCAGAAATGGCACCAAACGCCGGACCGCTCCGTAGTGTTCAATGTCACAGTGCGCCGAACGTGTCTCGCGAAAACAAAAAAAAATGACGGTTTGTGCAGTTAAATTGTGTCACAACACATCTGAAAAACAAAAGAAGTGTAATAACATCACTTTTCACAGGTAAGCTTTCAGTATTTCATAGTATCTTGTAGTTAATTAGGTCAAAATATAAACGTACTGCAGTGTGATTCTCTAAGTTAAAGCCTCGGTAGCAGCGGCCTGCGCAGTGCTGTCTCTTTCATATTCATAGAATTGGAAAGAGACAGCAGATCACGGCCATGCGCGCACGTCACGCGTGTGTGAATCGGTTTAGTGCTTCATTTTTGACAGAGCGCTTGTATGAAGACTATCTTTCTATAGCGTTATTATTCTAAGCCTGAAACCTAATACGTCGGTAAAGAAATTATTGTTAACTAAAAAAAAGCAGAGGAAAAAGAAAGGAAAAGCAATGAAATTGTCTTTAGTTCGTATATTTATTGGTCACTGTCTTCGGTGTCACAATCCTCAAGATTCGCCTGTGTAACATTTTTTACATTACACATCCACTTGACTGTTGTCCGTCAGTCAGTGCCGCCAACCAACCAAATCAACGGATAGTTCATACCGTTTTACGTTAGTCGCTCGCTACTCTATTAAAGTCAAACTAATCTTTGGACAGGGGACACAGGTGTTGTATTACAGACAACTAGGCGTAGGCTACGCGTACCAACAATTGTTAGGGTCTTGTGACTTAATAGAAATGACAGACAGACTGTATTTACATAGACTTCATTCGTATTTCTTTTTTAATTTACCAACGGGTAAGCGCTTGGCCTTTATCTCACCTGATGGTAAGTGACGGTAAGGCCGAAGGTGGAAGCGCGCTTCACCCGGAATCCTCAACTACTGAGGAACTGGCTGTCTCTTAAACTGTCTGAACACAACAATGCTATAAACATCGTTGTTATGGCGACAGACTTAGATAAGATGGTAGTAGCTAGCCAGGCGGACTTAACAGTAGCCCTACAATACATAAATAATATAACAATAACCGAGACAGTAAAAACCTATTAGGAATTTGCATCTTCCGTCTGTGTGAATACTATTGCCTTTTAATGAGACGCAACGAAATAGCACATTGCGACCGCGTCATGCTGAACAACTGAAGAATCACTGACGTACCTTTTTCAAACTGCGCACTGACAAAATAATTAAGCTTAAATTTAATTATCTTTTCAGGTTCGGATATATACTCCAACATCCCGGTAACAGTATCCGACGTGCACCGCAGCAGACTATCCGACAGGTACAGCGGGATGTCATGCAACCACCTGATCCCCGATGACGCCATCTTAGAAGACACGATCGCTCCCATCGTCCAACCTCCATACATGGTCCCCCCAAACATGGTACCCCCTCAAATGATGTACCCAATGCCCCATCAACACATGCACCCAGAGATGCCCATGAACCAACCCATGATGGGGTCATACGGTGTCCCTTACTACTACCCAGTGCAAGCTCCCTACATGATCCCGACGCCTATGTACGCGCCAATAAAACACGCTACCAACGTCCCGATAAATGGGTACCCTCCCGTCACGCAGTACACCAGATATCCTAGCGTACCGACTGGTCAGCTGATCGAACTAGAATCGCCATCTGTCTACGAGAATGGAAGGTTCGATAAGCACAGAGAAGACGACAGAGGGCACAGAAGGAGCAGGCAGCCGGAAAGTTCTAGAAGGAACAGTACGTCAAGGTCTGGCTTCAGCGACGTGTCTCTGCCTAGCCTGCCGCGGTCTGACACGCAACCTGTGTTAAGCAAAGCGAAGGAAGACGGCATGGGCACTTACGAGAGTTGGGATTATGTTTTCAGAAACTTGTCGAGTAAAGACCAAGATGGGGAGACCAGGAGTCGGTATTCGCCATCTCTGGACAGAGATTCGAGGACCCTCGATAGGTTAGACAGAGAGGACAGGCGACCGAAGTACCAGCCGACCACTCTGGACTTAGAGGACGGGTTACAAGCGCTCAACATAGACAGATCGTACGACGAAGACGCGTACAGAACGGCCAAAGTGAACGAGAACTTGATGAGGTTGAAACAGGAGCAAGAGTCTAAAAGAACTAAACAGTCAAAGAAGTATGTCGATGAGAGGAGGTCGAAAAAACTGGAGCCGATAGTCATTCCTAAGGCGGACGCGTTGGTGGTGAACAAGGTTGCGCCGGACAAAGTGAAGTTGTTGACTAAGAAGGACGTGAAGGATAGGAAGGATGTGTTGAAGCAGCAAGCGTCGGTGAATGGTTCTTCGGAGGTGAAACGCGCGAAGAAACCGCCGAAGCTGGTCGCGGCGGACGCCGACCGGCCGAAGCTCAAGCCGCTGGAGAACGGGCACGGATCCAAGGCCAATTCTGGTGAGTGATTATACTGATGATCTAATTTTATTTTTATTTCCTTAGCCTATAAAAGTACCAGTTTTTTTATATAAGAAGGAGGCAAACGAGCAGGCGGGTCACCTGATGGAGAGCAATCACCACCGCCTATGGACACCCGCAAAACCAGAGGAGTCGCAGATGCGTCGCCGACCTTTAAGAAAGGAATAGGGTTAAGGAAGGAATAGGAATCGTGAAGGGGAGGGAGGGGAAAAGGCCTCCGGAACTTTCACTGGCCGGACGAAACACAACAGCACCAAGTGCCATTATTTCACGCCGGATATTAATGATGTAAATAGTGGTGGAAATAGGCCTTACAACTTGGATAACAGCACATGGGGAGATTTGGCCATAACCTACAACGCCGGCCCAATTCGGGTTGGTGGGTTTAAACAACTGCCATTTTACGATAACAGCAGAGATCAACGTGATTCGTGACCAACTTTACGTGCCTTCCAAAGCACGGAAGAAATCGAGATGTTGTTTTTTGGTCACTCGTCCAGTGACCCGGCATTGAGATAGTTTCTTAATTTGCAAGAACAACCGAACGCCTTAGCCGCTGCTCCACGGAGCTCTATTAGAACATTGTTTAAAGTGAATTGTTTTAGGATTTTTTCTGCTATAGAGCCAGTGTTAAGGTTTCTGTTATAGAGTAACCCTTGAGCATAAATCCCGCACGATGGAAAGCACCGCAGCCCATAGACGCTTGAAACACCGAAGATATCGCGGGCGCATTGCCGACGTTGAAGCTTCGGTTCTTATGCTCTCCCTTAGAAGTTTTACTCTATATCTTCATTAGTTTCACCCCGATATCTGATTTCGTCATTTGCCCTTGCAGCCACCGCGAATTACGACTTGAAAGCGCAGCTAGTCGTATCACTGGACGAGACGGACGCCCGTCGCTCCCCGCCTAAGCAAACCAACGGCCAACGGCCTGACCGCTGGCAGTGTGCCACATGTACCTACATTAACAGTAATACAGCAGTCGCCTGTGACATGTGTGGGAAGTCGAAGAAGGGCCCCGAGATTCAGCCCTTAACGTCGGGCGGTCGAGAGTGTCCGACTTGTACGCTCGTCAATCAGAAGGACGCGAGGGTGTGTGACGCGTGCAGCACTAGTTTGGATCATTGTCCTACGTATATATAAGGGGTCAATAATGTTGACGTTTCGCTTGGGATTGCCATGTAAAAAAAGTCTTTTTTTATTTTGTAAAAAACAGGATAGCGTTTTGTTTAACATTTCACGACGGTTTCGACGTCTCGCTTGGGGTTTCCATATAAAATATTGTCTTTGCCATGTTACGGATGTCTTTGTCCTTTATCGCATCTGATAGTAACGATGTACCTACATCAATACTAACACGGTAGTTGCCTGAGATATGTACGGAAAGTCGAAGGCCCCGAGATTAAGCCGCTTACGTCGGCATGGATAAAGTTCCCGACGTTTACGCTCGTTGATCAGAAGGACGCGAGGGTAGCACTATAGGCTAGCAAATTCATACGTGACAGTCTCATGGTCTGCGGGACGGGGGACGAAGAGTTGCAGGGGCGGGAAAGAAGAGCGCGGGCGGCGGGGCCGCGTAGCATAGGCTTACCATACGTCCCGGTTTGACCGGGATTGTCCCGGTTTCAAGCATTGGTCCCGGCGTCCCGGCCGGTTTGGTATTTTGTCCCGGTTAACGACAAGGCACAATGGCAATAATGAAGAAAGAAGTACCTAACTCAAGTAACTCAGTAATTAATAACTAAAGCAATGCCATTTTCTGCTTCAGCGGCCTTTCGGTATCTTTCCTTTACTTTATTTACATATCTTTTTTTTTTAATAATAAAACTAAACATTGTTTGGTAGTAATGTGTTTGTTTTTTGTCTTTCGCTTCTGTCCCGGTTTGGAGTTCCAAAATTATGGTAAGCCTAGCGTAGTAGGAACGTCATTGTGCGCAGATGGCACCCCTCCCCAGAAAAAATCTGGCAGGTACAGTCGACCAAATTGAATCATGACCCACCTTAAGGTTATTTTCCTACAGTCATTTTGATACGAGTAGGTTGAAATTCGCTTGAACATACATTACATGTAACGCATGTAACGAACCTGTTATCATTTTATAAGACACTGACAGCTGACAAGGCAAATATGAAAACCATTATGCGACGTTGCCAATTAGTGCAATTGACCATATTGTGCTGTGTTGTGCGGTGATAAGCGCTCTTGCCGTTCCGCTGTCGGTGACGGTGAGCGACTGAAACTCAGAACAATATTTAGTTATTGTTCTGAGGACTGAACAAACTAAATTATCTGAACGTCTATTCGAAAAACTACCTACATTATTTGTAAAAATTTATATGCCACAAAATCAAGCTAATTTGGGATGGTATTTTGGCAACATATTTTAGACAAATTTGTACTTGAAATTCCACTCGACACCGACAGTTCACATGTTGAACGCACGAAAGGTGTGATGTGATTCGTATCTCGAATGTTTTTGGGGTTTTTAGTACGAACGAGCCCATTGTCTGTCTTTTAAAATTCCAAAATTTCTTATATATTTGTCAAATCTCATTCAATACATTTATTTGTTAAAGCGTAAAGACATTTACACAAACATACTCACTTTCGTTATAATAGTGTAATCGTAATAGTAGTTAGTTAGTGGCCTAGTGGGTATGAGTAGGTATAAAACGTTTTTTACCGAATATTACCGTATTTTAGCGGGGTAATTTTACCGCTTTACATCCCTAGTCTGTAACAGGCCCAGTTTCTTTATAAAATCACATTTGGAACATGTGGTGGTCACTATATAATAAAATAGTAAAGTTGAAGAATTATAAACTTTATTTTATTAATATCATCAATAGGTTTTATTAAGTTTAAAAAAATGGCATTCACTTGGTAAACTGAAAAAATAGAAAATAACTTTATAAAACATTGTGGTTTTGATCTTCATGTTGGGTAAACCAATTGGAGACAATTCTGGCAGTATGCACTGGACAATTATCATGAACGTAGGAGAATACTGGCACTTCTTTACGCGGGTAAACTGTTCGCAAAGTCGGTAACATTGATTCTTCCAATAAATCGACATAGTTCTTAGCATTTAGACGAGGATAAATTTGAACAAGTTCGCCTACACTTCCAGCATCCATACAGGCCCACATGTTAGCTGAAATTCGGCCAGATAATTGGTTGGGCACTACGTGATCCTGTGTGTATCAAGTGTTATCGTAACGCCACAAAGTTAAGCGACCATATTGAGAAAAGCAAAACGATTTTTCGTCTGTAAAGATGGTGTTTGTCCAGTCGAAGTCTAAGTAATTACGTTCAAAATTTAATCTCGCAATTTTGTGTGCATCCGTTAAGTGAGCTTTCTTAGCATAATGCCTGTAATGCAGCCCAGTGCGGTGCAAATTATTTCTTATTGTTTGTAGACATACGTCGTAACGTGCCGCAAAATACCGGGTATCAGTAAAAGGATGTTCTTCGTAATGGTGTTGCATTTCCGTTCTCTGTTGGTTCGTGATTCGACGAACGCCATGAATATATCGTCGTCTGTCTTCAAGGGTACCATCTTTAGCGTGCCTTCTGATCCAGGTTCTGACTGTGTTCCGACTTATATTTAACTCTCGTGATATTTCCCGAATGCTAGAGCCGTGTTCACTGAGCACTACTATCCGAGCTCTTTGTTCTGCCAAATTGGCCATTATACGATTTGTTTTAATTCAATTCAATTATTGTTTCAATTTTTTCAGACAGACTACAACATGACATCAGACGCAACGTCACTTTATTTTTAAAATTATAATACCTTTTCTCCGTAGTGAAAAGAGTTTGGATTATGTATGAATGACATCTTAATAGAAATTCAAATTAAGACTGCTTTGTCTAAAACATATCTAGTGCAGTAATAACAAGGGTTAAAATTGCATACATCTCTGACCCGTAATGACGCATTTTTATTCATATTTAAAACGTACTAAGTGCAACATGAATAAAAGCGAAGAAACCTAACTACATTTATGACTTTAAAGGAATGATCGGCGAAGTGGGTCATGATTCAGTTGGTTCGACTGTACCTTAATATTTCGCTATGACGTCATACCGAAAAATAACGGTTACCGGAATGTTCCGATATCCAAATTTATTTCGGTTAGTACTGTAATTTTGAGTATAGCAATAAAAAAGGTTTATTTCGGTATGAAAGAGACGGTTAACAACCATTTCAAGCATAAACGACTACTATCATGGTTTTTCTCATCAATTTGCATTAGTTTGTTTTGTTCTCGAGATCACAACCCCTCACCCCGCGCCCCGCAACTGTCAATGCAACGTTTTTCGGTACCGATATCGCAAATAGGTTAAATAACGGTATACTCTTACCTTTATTTTATTTAGGGTGGATTCGACCAAACTGGAATACTGTTATTGTTTATATAATTTTAACGCAAATTTTGTTGCGAACAAATAACAAATTGAAAAAGACTGTCGAAAAATTTCGACGAGCAGGATTCGAACCTTCTGGCAAGCCGGCCCAGGTGCTCTTTTCGGTTGAGCTACCGTGGAACTTATGCAGCTCGCCGAAATTAATCAACACCATCTTTATTTTTTACTTTGTAAGCCAAAGGCGCCCATTTAATGTCAACAAACTACTAACGTTATCAACATCCAATCTTAATATTTTTACAAACACTGAAGATCTTGTCAAGCTATGTTATAATGTTATTGTTTATATAATTTTAACGCAAATTTTGTTGCGAACAAATAACAAATTGAAAAAGACTGAAAAAGACAGTGTCGAAAAATTTCCACTAGTAGGATTCGAACTGGAATACGGTCTTATACCTAGATTAAACGCCGAATTTGTATAGACTAATCTCGGAGTAAGTCTTATTCCAGTTTAGTCGAATTCAGCCTAAGGTACATTTATTTTATACCGGTAACGTAACCTTATATCGTAACCGCTGTCAGTCCCTGCCCCTCCCCCGTCGCCCGCAGACCATAGGGCTGTCACGTAAGAATTTTCCAGTATCACTTGAAGTTGCCATTTCGAAAGTTTGTATTTTATTTATTAAAACAGAGTAGCGTTTGCTTTAACATTTTACGATGGTTGTGACGTTTCGCTTGGGGTTTCCAAATCAATTATTATTTTCTTTACCAAGCTACGGATGATCAGATCGACGTTTGACAGTTCGTGAATCTTATTGTATGGAAATAAATACCATTATCTTCGCTTCTAATTATCTAAATGTTCTTCTTAATCTATTTTACAAAATGTACCGAGTGTGTAAGAATAAATCGAGGCGCAAGCTAGTTGATTCGTTATGTGGCCTAATTATTATAAAAAATAAAATGGGGTTGCACAAAATATCTCTTGTTTATTCCGGTAAAAGGTTCCTGTGGGAAATTAATCAAAATAGTCGCTAGTTGTACTATGAAGCGAACTTTTTAAATGCTAGGTATAGTACCAAGCGAAACCGAAACATTAGTCACCTGAGGCCCGCCGTGCGTTTATATGATCGGAATGTTATATAATCGGTTTGCCAATTTATGTCTAATCATTTATTAGTATTTATTTTCAGTAGAATATAGTATTATGTTATGATACATATGGTTGCACAAACTTATTAGCCATCGGAAAGAGTTTCTCATTGACTTGTTATTTATTTACTGCTTTAACTTAATATTAAGCAATATGATGGGCTTTTAAATACCTTTGCTGCATTGCCACTGTGATGGCCAGTTGTAAAATTTACAAACGTATTTTGTGTTCTGCAACACAAAGTACCTAGCTACAGTACAACAGGTTGCTTTTGATCAAGCTAATTACAGCTTGTTTATAGTCAAAGTCTAAGCATTTATTCGACGTAGTATAGATTGGCTATACTTAATACTAAAACGTTGTTACGATTTATCCCCGCTCAGCGTAATGTTGCAGCTTCAAGAGAGCAGAGAAAAATCCGCAATGTTTATATGCGCCTCTGTCATTGTACAGACTCGACGCCAGCCATAGAATAATAAACTAAAGCATATAAGGAGTGCCATGACATTTCAGTGGGCACTCCGTTTGGTCACCATTCGAATTACATTTTTAAAAGTCGCCTTTGAATTCGGTATGGATATAAATAAATGGTGACTGGTTTTTTTTATTTTTGCTAGACATTTGACGTTTATAGCAACTTATTTTATCTCTTTTCTTTCAATGTTTATTATGGCCATTTGAAGAAATAGGACAACTATACAAGTCTCATTTGGACTCCTTTTATGCTTTAGTTATTATTCTACGACGCCAGCAGATCGACTTACCACAAAATGCTAAATTTATACAATCAATTTTGAACTTTATGGTTTAGCTGTTAGATACAATATCAATTTGAGAATTTTGTAGTTTAAGGATAGGTGGATCTGTGGTGCTGGTGGGTTTACGAACATTTTATAAAATTATGCTGTCAATGTGAAGTTTTAACTAGGGTTAATTTTCTTTATTAACGGACATTACAGACGCGTAGACAGCTGGGATAGTCATTTTAATAGATGCTTGACAATTTATAGATGTGATGAATGTAATTGATTCAAACTTAACCCTGTTACATTGTACATCATAAAAAGGATATTAATGGTGATTGTTTATTTACGGTGTGTTAATTATAAAATTTCTAACTAATTTGACAAAATTATTAAAATTAAAAAAGGTATAAAAAATCTACTCGGACGTCATAGAGGCTCTATCTGTGTTGATTTGAATATCGATTTAATACTAATGTTATAATCGTTATTATAAGTATTAAAATCTTCATAAATTTTATTAACGTGCCGATGTGGTCCTAAATACTATAGTACCTTGTAATTTGTTCAAAATAATCATGGTTTTATGAAAAAAAAGCATTTTGTCTATGATTAAGTAAATTCAGTGACTGACATTGTCTGCTGTACTTTTAATCCTTATTTTAACTGTGTTGAACTGGTTGGTATTAATGCAAAAGTTTAACCTGAGAGATTATTTATGTTTATTAAAGACTTGCTGACTTTTTTTACTTTTTCCTACCAGTAGTGTTAACAAATTATGATTATTGTCTATGGCTTTGCTACACAGGGTAACCTAAAAGGATTTATCGCGACGAACGAGTTTGTAAACAATTAAAGAGGGACGGAGAAAAGAGTTAAAATTATCTCGAAATTATAATAATGATAGTGTTCGTTTATTCGCCTTCTAAAATGCTTTAACGTTAGTTGAAAAATAGATAACGCTGTTATTTTTTTGTTTCCTTTTTAGTAAATTATTGATCTGTGTATATAATTGTTAGTGTTTGTAAATATTAGTGTTTAAATATATTTATTTAGAACGCAGTATGTGATTTTTTAAAAATTATGTTGAAAATTAGTTAAACTATTTAATGTCATCATGATTGTATTTAATAGTTATTTGGGTAATGTAACATTATTTTATGCATTGTTAACATTGTATGTAATTTTATATTCACAGTTTACG